>JAVCKT010009406.1:0-18814 GCA_032273925.1 Rhynchotus rufescens | reverse complement strand
ACATTCTGCATGACATAGAAACTCAGATAATTGTTTTATAATTAATTTATCTAAAGTCATTTAAAAGAGAAAAAAATGTATGATTTTATTATGAATGTGACCAATTCATTTAGAGAATGTAGAGGGAGTATAGTTTCTAATTCCTGTCTCTTCCTTCAAAACACCATTCCTCCTAAACAGATTAGATTTGGGGTTTTTTAGCTACTTTTCTTTTTCTCTTTGTTGTTTTGAGTGTCAGCACATTTCTAGATGAGGCCTGAAGCAAAATAGATAAATATAAAAATAATAGAATATCTTCAGAATATTCTGAAAATATTTTCAATAAATCTTGTGTTTATATTTAGCTGCTGTTCTTGTGATATTGTATATTGTTCGCTAGCAGTGCTAATGACAAAATGCTAATATACCCGAGGAAAGCAAATTCTGACTTTGAAATAACAGCTTCTGATCACTGAAATTTGTTTTTCATGCTATGGCTCTGAGTATCAAATGTAGATATATTTTACAGTAAATTATGTTGTAGTCATTTACTCAAAACCAAAAGCTATTCAGCAAATAATTTGACCAATATATGGGAAAACTGATCTGATGATGAACTAATCCTAATGAGGAAGAACAAATTTTCCATCTCTACAAATTCTCAAGTCAAGACATTTCTCATGGGGATACAGGTGATTTTGAATGCATAGATAAAGAAGCATCAGAGCTTAGACACCTGGGAGCAGAGGACAGAAAACTAAAAAAGAAAATAAAGATAAAGACAGTGCAAGACTTTGAATATTTGCAATCTGTTAAAATGTTATGAACAAGTGCACAAAATAATCTGTTCTGAATAAATACAAATTTGGAAAGTCTAGTAAACAAATGATTTATTATAAGACACTTATAGTTACAGTGTTAATCAGCAAAATTAGACTCAGAATGAACAAATATTTCTTGAACAGAGAAAGTGTTGCCAGGATCTGGTATACTGCTCCACCTGGAAATAAAAGGAGACTTTAGACATAACTGGAGGAGCCATCCTAGCAAGAGTTTGATACAGTTCTTTCTGGATTTCTCCTTGATTGGCACAGAATCACTGGACCAACAAGATATGATGTACTGATGTAACAAGATTATAAAATACGGTCTCAGAGAATAATAATCCTGATGAGAAGTTCTTCACTAAAAAAAAAGTGGGTGTTTAAGTAAGATTTCTTTATTGTTTGAGATATTAGGGAACCTATAGAGTCAGTTGTATTGAAAAGCTCAATGTCTTAAATATGGATGAGTTCTCAAATATTTTAAAATCAAAACTAGAAAATCCATCTAGAGTTTTGAAAAGGAGGCAAAGAAAGGAAGACATTTCCAAATACACTGAAAGCAAAAAAGATTCAAAACAGGCATTAGCAAAGAACAGAGAACCCACAAAGAATGGACAAAAAGTATTATTAAACAAAGCAAATCTGAAAGGTGGATAACTGTTAGGAGAGAGAGAACTTCCTTAAGTCAAACTTAATCAGGGCTTGTAGAGGAAATTAAAATAAATAGCAGAAGTTTTATTAATAGTAAAGCTAACAAAAGAAAAGCAAAAGAAGTAATGTTCCTATACAGTGGTAGCTGGGGTAAGATTGAAGATTTAGGCATAGCTCAAAAGCCAAATTAGTCTTTTAATTCATTTTTTGTTAAGGGCAAAGGTGATTTGATCAAGACATCCAAGGAAAGTGAAGAGATGGACCTGAAATGTCTACCTCTGAAATAAAATCAAATTCCCCAAAATTAAATATTATCAAACATACGGAGAGGCAAGATGGAAATCGCGTGTGCTTAAAAGGGCTTGTTAAGGTGGCACCTGAGGCACTCCAATGTGCTGAGGCATTATTAGTTTTATCAATACCTAATCAATCCAGATGAGGTAACCAGACTGTGAACTTACAGGTTATGTGCTCTAGCTATTTCTCTGCATATTTTACCCCTCAGGATCTCATTATAACTATGAGACAGCTCCTCTCTCTTTCACTGAGGTTGCACTCAGGCTGCTGCTACACAGGGTACAACGTGTTTTAACTTCCCCTCTGGTAACCTGTTTCTCTGACCACACCTTTACTTAACAGCTTTAGTAATGATAAAAGCATAAAAAGTGGCCGCGTGGTAATGAGACAAAATTGGAGGTTTTGTCAATACGGAGAGGATCGAAGTGTAATGCACAAAGATCTGTGTTACCTCAAGGACTGAAATTATAGAAATGAGCTGTAATTCAACAGTGCAACCCTATGCAAGGTCAGTCACTTAGAGGACCTGCTGGAAAGAACTTCCTTTGAAAGCTGAGAGTCAACAGCAGGAAATGGCAGAGGATGGGAGAAACCTTGGTACCGTCATCAATGTCATTGTGTGTTTGAGCAGTCCAAGTGATGCTTCTGAGAAGGTGGCAAACAGAGTCCTCAGATATATCAGGTAAGCCTCAGTTGTTAGGGGACAGAGACAGTTAAATAATCTGCAGAACTTGAACCAGAGAGCTGCTGAAGTGTCCTTTTAGCTGCCTAACAGCCTCACTGTTTGATTAATTATATTCTGTCTTGTCACACTAAGTTGCATGGTAGAATATTTAGATGCTTTATTTTTACATGGTACATTTGAAACCATATATGTATTTTTTTCCCTTCAGAAAAAAGAATTAGAAATTCACAGAATTAGGATAAAAGTCAGCAAAATTTAAGGCCTCTTTATGATGTAAACTCTAGCTCTTTTGAAATTCTGGCAGCTCACTAGTCTGGTTCTTTTAAATATCAGCATTCTTAGTATGTTGAATCTCTTTCTTCAAGTGACAATAGGTAGACACTTAGGATGTTAAGGTCCACATTGACTAGGTAATAATAATTAAAATAAATTCCTATTCTTTTTTTTTTTTTAATGCTTCCAACCTCATAGGGACTTCCAGCTGTAGCCAGAACCTCTCCTTTTATCTCAAAGTTCGTGTTCAAAAATCATTGATGGCTTCAGCTTCAGTAAAAAGTTAAATCGGTTATTTGAAGAAAAAATTAATTGCATTTACATGCTAATTATCCATAAAATACCAATTGTATTGCGTGGCTAATAGCATAGTTTAGTTGGAACCACAGGTACTGAAGGGCACTTGCAGAGGAGAAGGTGCATGTGGTTAAATAGTCTAGAACTGGGAGAATTACAGATGTTTCACATACTATAGAAAACAGTAAGTAAAATTAGAATGCTGTAGTGTGTGGAAACAGAGACAATGACAATGACTTCAAACTATTCCATGATCTGTACGTGTAACTGTATAGTGTCCTCCTACATAGCCACTCTGAATTCAAAGTGCTGCCCCCCACGTCCTAAGTATGTGTAGTATAAATTAGGAGGTTAAGGGAGAGCATGAATTACAGGAAAGGCACAATTTACAATAACAAACCATTTGACAGAGTGGAATGCTGATAAGTGATAGGAGGGATTAGGTTTGTTGATGTAGTAAATGAGTTATTTGGAATCATTCTTTAACTGGAAAATGTTGCTTTCCACTGAAAACTGAAGAGCTTAAAAATTTGCAGTTGTAAGCTTTCAGGTTTCATGTAGCTTACTGTCCTCCTCAGATTTCTAAGCTGGCATCCAGTCTCTGAATTTAGGCATCCAAACTGCCTAAATATTAGATATCGCATAGAGCCCCACTCCTAGAATAAACAACTGTATTACCCTGTTAGCGTATGGCCATTCCACTTAGGTCACTAAAGATACAGTGGATATCACAAAAGAGTGAAGAGCAGGGTAGAGGGTAATGGGCTGAAGTGAAATGCCCTGGAGCGGTACAGGTACATTACAAAGATCCTGGTCTGGTTGCAGATGCTGCAGAGGACTGTTCTTATCTCCACCTTTTATACCTAGCCGCCCTGAATCCCTCCTCAAAGGCTGAGCTCCCTGCTTGTGAGAAGACAAGGAAAATCACTGACCCAAAGTTGAGTCGTTCAGGTCAAGTGAGTATTTACATTTGTTGCTTCTAACACACAAAATTATTTTAGACTTCAATGTGAATAAATATATTTTTGCCAGATGCATGGAATGTTTGCCATTACTCTTAATACTCGTAACAAAATTACTATAGGTACTTCATCCCATTTAGTGTATAAAAATACTCTCAATGGATATACCTAGTTCAAAACTAACGAGGCAGCTGCAGAAATACTCCAAACACCTGCATATCACAAAAAAATTAACAGTGCCAGCACCAAATAGTTCTGGTTTATCTCAAAAGAATGTTTGCAGCTAATCCTCTCTTGTGGACATAGATAAACATGCTACAGCTAATACACACTTATCATAATTCACCTGAGACATTTCAGAGTGTACCACTTAACCGCTTTTCAATTTCATTTCCTATTTTGTCTTTATAATTGTAAAAGAAAATATAGGTGATTATTTGGCGGGACATAGGAACTATAGCCACAAGGTACTTCAACTTCCCTTTCCTCTCATCACGTCACATCAAATTCCTTTCTCTACCCTAGTGATTCCTTAAGGAAGAGCTCTGCCTCAAACTCCGTCACTTCCTGCCGTTCCTCTTTGTTTGTGTCTCAAGTTTTCATCTGCTTATCTGCACTGTTGTCCTCCCAGCAGAGCCTCTGCTTTCAGGAGTAGGTTTCTTTGCTCCTTCGCTTACCACAGAAGAAAACAGAGAGGTTTATAGAAGGTTTCCAGGGAAGTAAGTAGAGGCAGAAGATACCTAATGGGCCAAGTAGTGCAATTGCACAGGTGAGTGAGGGAGTGTGATTGCCAAGAGGCGAACCGACCTGAGAGCTCTCTGAGATATAATTTTGTTGCCTGGCTTACATTGGGGTGTTCATTGGGATATGCTGAATTTTCTAAGTTGGGAAGGGCAAAAAACAGCCAAAAAAGTATTTTATTTGTTTAGTAAAGATCTGTCTCTGAGGAAAAAAATTACTCAACTTCATTACATCATCTGGTCACCTGGAGCTCTCTGGAGTGTCTCTGTCATCATGGTTTATCTTGGCTTCCTTGGCACATATAGGGAAGAGATGTCTGTCTTCTTTTATTCCAGGATCTTTTGAGCTAAGAACCTTTTGGCATCGCAGTTCCGTGTAGAGCAATAGGAATATTAACTAGTCCCTTGTCACCACGCAGATGTTGCAACCACTCAGCAGAGGTACTGAAGTCCAATAGGGAAGAGTTTCCAGTCATTTGCTTTGCCAAAGGTCTCAAGAATATAGCCAAAAGTGGGGATGGAAAATTTTTACTTGTCACACAAATTCAGATACCTCTTTAGGAAGCGAGGACTTGTATCTCATTAGTTTATGCCAGATATTTCGCAGTTCATACAAACCAGAAACCAAAGATTTGCCTCTGTGCAAATGCCACTCTACTGATTGGCCTGGCCTTTGCATCTTAATTATGGACCTCCACATTTACTTTGTGTATGAATTTATTTTGTGTGTTATATTCAAAGATGCTTTGTAACAGGTTGATAGCACTTCGAGAGCTCCTTTTTGTAAGTTGCTCTCCCCACACCAGATTAATACTTTTATACTGACATTTTGGTTGGATACTTTGGGGGAAGATGGGAGAAAGGGACAGAAAAAAATGCCACTGTGAAGTGTGACATGAACTTTTTAAGTCAAGATTGGTTTTGCCAAGGGATTGCCAGGGATTACCTAACAGTGTAAATACACTCTATGGTAGGATAAATAAATGCCAGGATATCTAAGAATTTGTAGTGGTTAGACAGCTGATGAGGTCACTAGTCCTAGTCTTAGTACTCTCTGTTTATTTACATTATGTTCCTTTTGTTTTTCTGATTTAAAATCCTAGCAAAATTCTTCATGATTATGTGTTACTTCAGTGCCATGCATATGATCTAATTCAGAGCTGGAATTTCATGCAGTAGGAATAAGGAGTATATGTTTAGACGTTGGTGAATATATCTTCTTACACATATGCATAGGGGGTAATAACTGAGAGAGGACACGTATATATGATTTTGCATATCAAGTAGGTTTGAATCATTCATGGGCTTTAGGGAATTGCCTGTAAGCCTATTTCACCAACATGGTAGTCCTGGAGTAAATGCAATGCTAATACTCCTGCTTAGTGATTTTAAGTAGTTTGTAAGCCAGTGTAAAAATTGTGTTGTCAAACTCTGCAACTAATTTACTTCTCCCAGTCTATAAAACAAGGAAAGGAAACATCTGTTTAAATGGGAGTGTACTGGCAGTGGGGATTATACTTCTTTTCTTGTCTCTATTGTTGTTCATTCTATTTAATTGGTTTAAATGTTCAAGAAAAAAAAAAAGTCAATGATTAATAAGCAGTAATATTTATTATAGTTTGAGACCCTGAACAAGCCCCTATGGATGAACATTTTTTGTTACACTACTGGCATTTCTGAAATAAATTAAACAGATGTGGGAACATTCCAGACATTGCTGAAGTTGTAGTTCACTCCACATGGATGAAGTTACGGCAGAAACAGTCCAGATGAGGAAAAGCTATCAACACAGCTTCTCTGTCCATATATTTTTTGTGGAAAGGGTTAACAAAGACATATCCTGCATGGGAATTTTTGTATTCCTCCATGTGATTCATTTCTATACATTCTATGTCTGTCTCTCAGATATTTCAGGCCCTGGTACACAAGGATAAATTCTTTGGGAAGGTCAGCTTTCCCTGCAGTGAACCAGCCTCATCCTCCGCAGAACTCGCCAGACTCGGAGACCATTTCTCATGTTTGCTTTATAATTCCTCTGAAGAAAATGCACTAGAGCAGTACGCAATGGAGTGTGAAAAATACTACAGGGTTTTACCCTGGCTGTTGTTTACCATGAAACGTCAGTCTAGTGCCCCAGCACAGCTTGGGCCAAGGGCCCTTTGCTTGTCTGCCCTGCACTACTCACTTGTAGTTTTTCTTAGTCTTGTAATGTTTTTTTCCTTTATAAGCTGAGAAGGCAAGATTAAGCTGCTGCTGACAGAAAAGAAATAAGGAATTTGATATAAATGTTTTGACATAATCAAGTGAGATGAATAAAATTACTGGGGGCATGCTCTATTGATCATTTCTTACTTTGGAGAATTCTGGTGCTCTGTCACTGTGCCACGAGGACCCTTGAAGCAAACTGGCCAAGCCATGAGTCTTGCTTCACAGATTTGGATTTCTGTTAGCATTCAGATGGAGTAGATATGTATGAATTAAATAGTGTGAGAAGGCCTGCTACTGACTAGCAGAAAAATAAGGCAAAATAAAAATAAAATTCCTATTCTTTAGAAATCTAAAGCAAAATATCCTGGAGAGTAAGGAGAAGAAGAGTGAGAAAAATATTTAAATCAAAACAATAAATAAACATGTCTTAGGAGGAAAACAAGCATTTGAGGAAATGTACAGTAAGTAGCAGTGAGCAATTCAATATGATGACTTTAAAAAACTAAAACATATATCATTTTCATGTTAAGCATGAGCAAAAACTTTAATAGGAGCAAGGCCTTGGAGCGGCATGTAGGGCTGGGGTTGTCCAGTGAAATGATTTGTTGTCATATGTGTAGATGCTCTCTATCCACTGTGCAATGCTGCAGGTTTATTTATTGTTATAATTTTTAGAAATAGAGACAGATTCACACTGTCAATCAGCACAAAGAATTGCATAAGTGATTGTGAGTTCTTCCATTTTGCTGTGGATGACTGAATATGGCCAACCAGAGCTCTGTGAGTCAAGCGAATCTAGTTACTGAGTCAAAATTTGGACATTCTAATTTCTAATTTCCTAAACTATTTTTCATCTTATATCAGTATTTTCTTTTCATCAAAATTGTATACTTTACACTGTCTAAAGCATTACTCTTAATCTATGATAATTGACAGAGAAAAATCAATCACAGAACAGGTCCAGTGGGCAGAGAACTTCTTAAATAGCAAATAAGGTTCTATTTATAAATTCTTGATGAAATCACAACCCAATAAAATTAAAGCTTAGATCTGAATGATGCAAGCCTGGTGGTTTAATTTCACATATGTGAAAAAGAATAAATATCAGCTTAGAGATATTCATGGCTGAATTTTCCCAAACTTGAGTTTTCTAAGTTCTCAGGTGACATTAAAATAGATTTGCTAAATCCAGTGTCTTGTTTTTACTAGCTAGAAAAAGGTAAGTGACCTGATCTTTAAAACATGTGTTATATACTTTGCTTTATTTCATAGATTTTTGGATGCCTTTTTATCAGCCTTCTTGAAAATTTAAAGCAGTTGCTACCTTATTAAATTGACAATACCCACCATCTTTTCTTAGTGAGTGGGTTAAATCCAAATTTCAATGGATTTACCTCAAAATAATACATTTTAAAATTGGTGAAATATTTAGATTTTAAAAAGTCTGTATTTTTTATTTTAAAGGATATTTTATTTCCTTGAAGACCCACCAAGATATGTAGCTTTCAAGTTCTGTCTCTATCGACTGGGAAATGAAAAACAAACCATCGGTCCTTTTACATGTGTCCCCTTCACATGATAATGAAATTAAAGATGAGGTTCAGCATGTGCAGTGCCTTATCAGGAGATGAATGAGCCTTTTTTAACGTTTCTGAAAGGCTACCATTGCATTTACAAGACCAAAGACTGGGAAGGCTTAAAAATACAGAATGTACGTGAGCTGTTTGCAACATTTGAACAATGTCAGTCAGAAAGATTTGAACCAGTGGGAAAAAACTCCATTGGTTTTCTAGCTTTGATCACAAGAGGGAGTATTTGCAAGTAATCTTTTCTTGTAAAAACAAAAATGCTGTTTAACAGTACAAGGCAGTGGATTAGGGCAATTAACTGTTTTGTGCAATGCACCACCAGCATCCACACCAAACCTGCAACAAGTGCTCATTCAAATGGTAGTTTTTCAGGTACATCTGTTTGTGGAAGTGTGCGTGGCTAGGAAACCTTCAACAATTTCAAACAGATTGAACAACAAATACAGTGAACTATGTTACAGGAACAAACTATATTCTAACACTACACAGATTCAGATAAATGTGCCATAAAGTATTTTTTAACGTATCAAAGAAAGAAAGAAATCTTTCTTCTGTTTCTATCTTCCAGCCAAAAAGAGATGATCTTTGCTATAAAGAAGGCTTAAGTTTTCATTAGGTAGGATCTCATTTTTATAAGACTATTTTTATTACAGTTTCTTAGAACATAGTATACCAGCGACAGGAATATGTTGAATATAAAAATAGAAAATACATCTTTGAACTAGTATGATATAAATGCCACAATTTGAAGCAAACTGCAAGTTCATAACAGCAAGAAAAAAAGTCCTCATTCAGTCCTCATACCAGTGAAATGAATTGCAGCAGGGCTCGATGATGACCGGTTTTATTACACTAAATAAAGAGAAGAAAATCCCACTTTTAGAAGTTAAATAAATAAATAAATAAACAAACAAACAACACTAACCTAGTCGATTGCATTTTCTCTTCAAATATCTTGAATTTATGGCATATTACAAGTAAGACCTTGTATATTTTTTGCTTCTTTTTCTATTTATGAACAAAACCTCACCAAGAGGGAACTATTCTGCACCTGTGGTAGGAGGGCAATGCCATGAAGTGGAGGAGAAGAAGAGGGAGTCTGTGTTATTGTTGGAATAGGGAATAGCTTGAGTTTCCAAATGAAAACAGCAACAGGTCTCAGGATTCCTAAGCTTCAGTAGCTTTTTCCTCATGTAAAACTGAAACAGAAATATTTGGGGATCAAAGGAACACAATGCAGAGGAAAATGGATTTGCTTTAAAGCAATACTGTCAGACTAAGTTTTGTTCTATATAAATGTGATTATTTTTAAAGATTCATAGATGAACAAAAAGTTTCCATGAAATCAAATATGGAAAATAATTCCACTGAAAAAGACTTGTTTGCATTTAACCATTGACTGCAGCATCTGCAAGCCAAGGAAAAGTGTGAGCATGATCAATCATTTCGTAGTAAGGAGGGAGATGCTCTTTGTTGTCAAAGTGTAGTTCTCCTGACAGCACGGAGGTGTTTGGGTGGTTGCTGGCAGAGCAGTGTGCCAGTATCTTGCTTATCACCATTGGTGTTAGGCGATAACGTAGCAAACCCAGAGGGAAAGTCTGAGTGGCCAAATTATGAGAGACTGGCAAATGCCAAGACAGTGTCCAGAGGTGTGAGCAAGGATGGCAGCTCTCTCCCCATCTCCTCCAAACTGCCACATGAACCCATTCTCTATGAAAAGCGCTGGCAAGGGCTGCTCTCCCAAGGACAGTACGTGTGGGCAGGCAGGACTGGACCATCGTGGCCCCATGCACTTCTATCCTCCTGTTGGGAAGGGGCAATCGCAACTGTCAAATAAAAATAGGCTTAAACTGTAGAGCTTATCATAAGTTTTAACAGCTCAGTAACAAGCTGGGCTTGCTAAGCACCATGCATAGGTTTCCTGCTATTTGCACAACCAGGCTGGAGCTGTCCCCTCCCGCGGGCCAGGATGGTGTCAAGGCACAGAGCCAGGCCCTAGGACAGCGTCCATCCTTGCCCCAAGCAGCAGCCCCGTCTCAGGGCTGCCTGCTAGAAATTAACCTGTTTCTGAACCCCGGGAGCCAAGAGACACTGATTTTTGGCTTTAGCTGCACCAGGGTATCTTTCAAGCAATATGTTAAGAGGGTTTCCACAAAACCAACACTTCTTTTCCTGGCTTTTACTCTCTTTCCCCCAGATCCCATGTCTGATTTCTGAAGCACTTGCCTCTTTAAAAACCACATTTCCCCTTTGTCCCGGAGATGCCACTTAGAACAGGACCATGGAAAATGAGAATATCCCTTCAACATTATATGAATTGCAAAGCAGGACTCTTTCCTTCCATTCTTAAACACGAAGGGTGGTGCGAGTAGCAATGCTGACAGTGTACATTTGCAGATGCCACCATATGGGTCTTGAAAAACTAGTTGCACCGATGATTCCCTGCACATGTAGGAGACAGTTTGCATTGTTGGCATCGTCCCTGCACAGAAACAAGCACAGCTTAGCAAAGCTAAGCAGATGGCACCAGATCTGGTGCCAGGGAAGCACTGAATTAAAGGTTATACCCACCAGGTTTGATGCAGTGCCAGTTTGAATTGGTACAGAAGCTTCGGCCCACCTGCTTATTGGCCCCGTGACATCTGGCATCTTTTTTTTTTTTTTTTTCCTCCTTGGACTAAGCTAAATGCAGCAAGGAAAAATGTCATTTTAAAAACTAGCTACCAACAAATGGGACTAAAATTCGGTGAGAAAAAAAAAAAAAAAAAAAAGCTTTACAAAAAAATTATGTTTAACACAGCTATATTAGTGATTTCAGGACAGCTTTGGAAGATTATATAATGGAAAATAAAGAGTCTGGGTAAAACCACATTTTACAGAAACACTTAATGGGCAGGGTGGCATGCTAATGAACACACGTAGCTGTTAGGAGTTTGTGGCTATCAGCAGCCTGCACATAACAGCTCGCTCTTTCCAAATGTCACGATACATATGTTGTCACTCAGAGCGTGATAGATACTTTATGCTGGGCCACCTGAGTGTGGCCAGTGTAGGTGCTTAACAAGAAGAAATGGGCCCTGCTAAACCTGTTGTCCTGCTCTGCTTAGGTTTCTCCCTTACTCGCTTCTATTGTCCTACATGTGACACCACTCTCCTTGTGAAGATTATTATTTTTTAAACCAGTCCCTCCTTCCTCTCCACACGTTCACATGCTCTATACACAAATATGCTGCCATGGGGACTGTGCTTGTTGCAGAGACGAAAACTGTTTATATGTCTTCTCCATTAGGGATTTAATCCTTGCTCCCTTGGTGTGAAATGAAAGCATGCAGCTGTATGGCACTCTGGAGATGATTGCCATTAGGGCTAAGCCTGAGTTTATACACACCCTGAGCCAGATTAATCAACAATTTATTGACTTAAAAATGAATCCATACAGCATTGTTTTTGATTTTTTGTTTTAAAGGAGGGACTCAGGCTGCCTGAATAATTTGGAGGGAGAATTGTCAGAAAATCATTGAACCAGATTTATTAAATATTTGAAAAATAGTGACAAGCATTGTGTGATTTCTAGGACTCCACTACAGAATGGCAGGAAAGTCAATTTGCTTATAAACTGTAGACTTACCTTTTAAAATCATCAGTGCTGGTTTAGAGCTTTCATTACAAAGAGAAAGAAAAAATAATCACCTCTGGAAACTGACTTGGCTTCTGTATAGCCAGCACCAATGTTTAGAAAAAAACAAATGAAAAAGCTAATAGGAATGGATAAATAATGTAATATATAGATGAAAAGATGACTTTGGAAATATTTCTAACACAAACATGTCTCACAGATAAAGGCCATTGGTCTCCTCCATGACGCAACACCAAAGGCATTTGATCCACAGCAAACTTTATCTTGAGAATAAACAAGAAAAATCTTGAGTTTAATACTAGACATCCAAAATTTCCATTTCTGACATTTGAGATGGAAGTTATTCACAAAGAACCCATTCCAAATTCCACTGAAGTCAATGGAAAGACTCTATTGGCTCATGATTATTTTTTCTTGCATGTTGACCTTGTTGCTTATATCCCTGCCTTGTCTAGAGCAAATAAGTGCACAGCACTTCCCACTGCAGGAGGCTGCCTCTGGAGTCTGGTTCCAGCTCAAATATACATCCTGTTTCAAGCCAGCTACTGATTTCTTCAACATTTCCTGCAATGAAGTTTTGGCATGTGCCCTGGCTATTGACTTCAAGGAGCAGAAGTTCATGGCTTTCAGCATTAACTTCCTAAGTTTTATGCTCTGCACGGCAGTCTCAATGCAATAAGTAAAAGAAGAGCTAGACCCCTTTTGGCAAGGTGCTGAAGAGGACCCAAGTATTGGAGATTCCTCTGAAGGTAACTCAGCTCTGTTAACATCTATAGGTTTCTCCAGATCCCTCAGATTTTCAGAGCTGGTGGTGTGCAAGGGCATCTCTTCTGGTTGAGAGTTGCAGAGAGCCAGGTGGTCTTGCTTTTGTACTTTACTCTAAGTGTTGCCAAAGAAATATTTTGATCATATTTTTGGGCTTTGCTGAATGTCTAAACTGAAATAAGACCACTGGGCTAGACTTTGATCTCTTATTCACAACAGGTATTCCCCTTGTCTTGCATAAGGATGGGGAATGTATGGTTTAGTCCAGTAGTTATACCAATTGAAAAGCAATTTGTTTGTTGTTATTTGCTTTAATAATTTTGACAAATGTTCTATTTACATAACAGATTGACAAATAGTTTGGACAAAAATTGCTCTCACTAACTCCTCATTTTTTCTTATCTGTTACTACTTTTTCAGGATTCAATCTAGCAAAAGAATTCCTTGTCATTTTCAAGCCAGATACTATATATCATATCACTCAAAGAAAATGATTCTGAAATCAAAATGGCACTGCTAAAGAAAAGGCTATACACAGCAAAGTTTTTATAAATCTGTAACAAATATACAATAGGATACAATCTTTCCACTAATGATTTTTCTGAATTTAGCATATTTTCTTCTTTTACGGCTGATTCTTGTTGCATTTTAGATTTTTCATGTCACATCTCTTCAACATTTTCATTACTGTAACATTCATCCCCATCTTCAACTTCTTCCGCATTTTTAGTGCCTTCACTGTTCTCAGCTTCTTTGAACTCTATTTGTCATCATCTCCTCAAACAGAATTTGAAATATGACATTTCCTAAACCCTACAACTAAAATTTCTAGATTTATCTGATCCTATGCTGTCTTAATCCAATGACAAAACACTGGCACACTAGGACTTCTTCATTTTCTACATTGGGGTTAGAGTAGAATCACTTACCCACAGCCTTTCTTAGCAGAAGGGCTTCAAATGGACTTGTTCTCAAGCACCTGCAGTTGTGACATTCCGCTAGGTATGACTTCAAGTTCTGTATTAATTTCTCCAAGGGTATTCTTTGCGTTAATACTCTCCGAATGCACCTAGGACAAGCATTCTCCTTTTGCTTATGAGCACACCTGGTCTCCTGTTCCAAATGATGTTCAGCCAATCCTTCATTAAGTCTGTAGACATCCATCCTTGGTTTTGACACCTAACAATTATTCCAGTAGGCAGCTGGTCCTTCAGCATTGTTTTACGCTTCAAGATCACATACGGTGGCAATTTTATACCATCTGCTAACGCTGCCAGCATTACTGTATTGCACATTTTTTCTTTCTCCAAAGTTTTGATGATGATAGATTTTTTTGCCTGTTTCTTCAGTGATGTTATTGGATTGTTTTTCAAAGTAAACCTGTGTTTCATCTGCATTTCTCATTTATCTCTGCAGATAATCATGACCTTTATGCAATCCAATAACATATTGCCGGAATGTAGTGAGATTTTTGGTGAAGTTAAAAGGTAGGTAGTTAAAAATCGGCAAAATGAAGTCCTCCTCTGCAGACAAAAACTGTAATGACACATTATCTGTGTGTCCCAACCCCTACTGACCTTGAATTTTTGCCATGAAATGTCTCCTGTTTGTACTATTTCCTATTTTTTGAGATTTCAGTTTAATAATTTCCTGTGCAACTAGGTTTCTGTCTTTTATTTATTTGTTTATTTATTTACTTTGAGTTCACACATTCTGTGGATAGTTTCCTTGTCTGAGGAGGATGGTTGGTCTAGGTGACCTCCACAGGTCACTTCCAGCATTAGCTGTTCTGTGATTCTGCAGTTCCTCCTAGAATTGTCCCTATTTTTCAGCCCAGTGAATGATTTCTGCATCGAGTTAGTATATAACAGCTTCTGTTTTGATTGTTTCCATCTTGGCACATTTTCCTCAGTAACATTATATTTCTTCTTGGACTCACAACTGTTACTGTTTTTTAATCCTACTGTACCACCATGAGCTTAAAATCTGCATTGTAACTCCTCCTTATACCATTTGGTATGTCCCCACTTGCTCTTGTCCCTCTCATCTCCAGAGGAGAATGATTTTGCCATTTCTAGAGTCACCTAAAACAACCACAACAACATCCTTATCTTCCTTTTGTGTAAATGCAGTATTTTTTGATACCTTTAGAACTACAGTTGGTAACAAGCTGTGTTGATACCCAGAAAACCAACAATACGTTCAATCTGTGCATCATTCAAGGAGGGGTTATTATATTTATTAACCTCCTTAAACTAGGCCTGTATAACACACGAAGCCAACTTGTTTGACCAATCAGTCCCATAGACCTAGAGAATGATCTTTGACATTGGAAGAGGGTGGCCAAGCAGTGTCCCTGCAGCTCTGTCCTCTAGACTACTGGCCAACCACCCAGTCTGTATTGGTGTACTCCAGGTAGCAGGTCTCTTGTCAGGTATTTTCTTACAATAGAATAGGTATATAACTAGACAACAAATGCACTGTGTAGACAAGTCATGCAATTTTAGATGAAGAGATTAGTAAAATACATAACACAACAATATTTTCAATTTATGAAGGAAATTATTTAGAAATAATATTTAAGCAAAGAAAATACACTGGCTTGTAATGTTTTACCATATTTCTGTACTTTAATTTACACAACAAGAATAGAATCAAATGATCTACATTAAAAAAGCAAAAAAAAAGAAAAATCCAACCCTCAAAGTTTGAATATATTTACTTGAAATTAACTGCCAGTACTACTTAAAAATAACAACATAAAAATTGGTAACATCCTACACTTCTACTACCTTAATCCCTAACAGTAAATGCTGAACTCTTTTTTTAAATTTTCTTTTTAGCCAGTGAATAATTCTGAATAATAAATTGTATGTTGTTGTGAAGTACCTCATAGTAAGGGAATACATTTAACTTCTTTAATTAAACTATGACTATTTTTAAAAGAATGTTCTTCCTTCATTATTATGGTGAGTTGGATTTAACTCTACAAGTTACAGAGTGGAACTATTTTATAGACTTTCTTTATTATTTGAACAGTAGACAAATAAAATTGGACATAAAAAGGTCGCTTGTTTTTAAAAGGTTTATTGCTACAGTTACAGATAGTACATATATGTGTAAAAAGACTGGGGGCCATATTAGTTCCGCTATATATTTCTGGTTTTGCTCTTTAAATTAAAAAAGTGTGATGACATGAAAAACAGATGCTTTCAACCCATTTTCCTCGAAAGTGAGAAAAATATATGTTTGCTTTAAGATGTTAGGAAAATTGTACATAGGAGTAAATCATTCTGAAAAGATTCTCTACTTTCTAAATAAATTTTAAGGAATTGGCACAGAGCACATTACAACTTATAGGCTTATGCCTAAATTTTGGAGATCAGTGGCTGATGTCTCAGAAAACATGGGTTTTGTTTAGTGCAAAACCTGGCCCAGAGACTGCAGCCTCAACACAAGGCTGTAACTACATCTGTTGCATCCTGCTTTCTGAGAGAAATTTTGAAGCTGGAGGCCACTGAGGCTGGAGGCCAGCACTCTGGCTGCAGAGCCGTTCCATGCTGAGTACTTCCGTGGAATAAGAATTCCATGTACTGGGAAGAAGGAAATGATGGGAAGTCTTCACTTGGCAGATTTGCCTACTCTGACTGGTTAGGACTTACAAACAACTGTATAAGCAGATTTTGAATTAATTTTTGAAGTAATTTTGGAATTAATTTTTAACCAGATATTGTCTCTACATTTATAATAATGGAACAAACCTAAGATAGCTTGCAAATTCCTCTGTGGTGGTTCAGATTTCTTTTCTTGATTATCTTCTTATTCACTAGTATTATCCTTTTTGCTAAGGTAATTTTGCTATTTTGCTCCTGGTTACTTCTTAAAAAGTTAATACTTGTCGATTATATTTTAATTTCACTTTGCATTAAGGTTCTATCAGTCTCAGTTTTATTTCAAGAGACCTGATTTAGGCAATGCTGAGAATGAATATAAATGCTAAGGATATCAACTAGAATAAATATTAGATTATCAGGTGAACACGAGGCTTCTTGTTTTATATGATTTGTGCTGATGCATGTACATATGTCATTTTCAAGTACTAGACCTAATAATCAGTTTATGGAATACTCAGATACAAAACATATTCTGTTTGTTCTGGAATTGCGTGTAAAAACGGGATTTTGCCTGTGAAAATGCTCTCATTTTCATGGAACTGACAATTTTCATTGCAACTCAAGTTGAGTAATGACATTACATACTCAAGGTTGATGTCTGTCAAAACTCGACAGGCCATCATTTAAAATTTTGTTCCTAAAGGTCAAGTTCAGCAAGGACTATACTACTCTTTTGATTTTAGTGACGATGTTTCTGAAGGCATCTTTTTTTTTTTTTCTGTACATTTTATAAAGTGTCTAATACAATTTGAAACATGCTCTTCATTTTGAAAATAAAACATCCTGGGTAGAGAACTTTAATACCAGCATGTGAAAGATATCAAGGGAATTATCAGAGGATAATGCCACAATCCAACATGCAGCATCAAGAGAATCAGTATAATGGCCAGTTCTTCCTCCTAGAACAGTCCTGCCATGAGAAGTTTCTGCTCTGAAAATAGAGAAATATCCCTTGAGGAGAAACGTTTTTCTTTGGAATAATATAAAGCAAACAAACAGCTACTTGGAAAATCAGGACAAAAAATAAAACTAGAAAGTAGTAAAATTTAAATAAAGGGCTAGTTATAGTTCTTTTATAAGGAAGCTATTGAAAAAAAAATGAATTCAGGTCTTCCTCTCATATCTTACTTTTCATAAAGAGACATAAAAATTTCTTCAGAAAAGGTTTCCTGCAGCCAAGGAGAAAGGACATAAGAGCTTGTTCCTTTTCAAGCCTACAAATGCAGGGCAAGAACCGAGAAGATTAAAGCATGTCTTGAACTTTTAGATAATAAGGTGAAGAGTGTTGTAAAATATGCCCATATAACTCTCCAATATAATTATTTTGCCACATTTAACTCAGTATCATGAAGGAAAAAAACAGCTCCTATAATATGTGAGATCCTGTAATACTGGACAAGGCCAGCCCTAATATAATGAGTCCCAGGTTCATTTAGAAAGGAATATGGAACTCAATAGAATCAATAATTCATTACAGTATTAAAGAAAGGTGAAGAAACCTCCTTTATTGTTTTTTCTTTACTTTTTGATTTCTTTTTAAAATTTGTCCTGCACTAGGATAGTTTAGCCTATTAGAGAGAGGGGGACTTGCACAGATTGCTCAATTCTATAGTGGAATTATTAAAAGTGATGATTTTTGTCATTGAATTGAGACATGATTTCATTAGTGGTTTATAGTTATGGAGATTTAGGTGAACAAACATATAATATTCAGATAAATATACAGTGACAAAAATATTACAAAACCTCCATTAACAAGAATATTTAAACAGTCTTACCTAAACTATTTACCTTCTTTCCTTTTGTAAATATTCCTGTGGAATTATATACTAGAAAAAGAGCACTTTTAAAAAGACATCTCAAGGAATGTCACTTTAAAAGAGCTTCTGTTTCCAATGTCATATTTTCTCAAAAAAACTAAAGAAGTAGTAGCAGTGATGATGGCTTCCCTCTGGACTCGTCCAACCAAGACACAGAAATATGCCGTTGAAATTCTACTTTTAGATATATAGCCTGTATTTTCCTTATGAGATGTAAGCAACATGGTGACTAAAGGATTACAATTTTATAACTAGGAATTATGTGACAAATGCTTCTTGGGAAACCATTCCTTGTTTGTGAAAATTTGCAAATAAAATTATATGCTTAATTAATCATGTAGCTTTAATAAGCATAACAATTCAAAAATCAGAGGACATGTAAATGGTATTTGAACAGTAAATAGAATTTTCCA
>JAVCKT010009404.1:0-11268 GCA_032273925.1 Rhynchotus rufescens | reverse complement strand
GGCTCCACGTGACCGCGGGGCCGGCAGAAAAAGCGGGGCCGGCGGCGGCGGCGGCCGCACTGCGCCCGGGCGGCGATCGCGGCGCCCGCTGCCCCGGGGCTTTCGGCGCGCGGCGTCCGGGCGGGCTCTCCAGAATCATGGACTGTGCTGATATGCCTTGCTTGCTGTCAGTGAGTACAGCCCTCTTCTTCCTCGCCGCCGCTTCTCATTGAGTTTTTTTTTTTTCTCTCTTTTTTTTTTTCCGCTCTTTTTAAAATTACTTTATTAAGTTTTTTTTTCCCAGCCCCCGGCGGCGGGACGCGAACTCGCGGCCTCGGCGCTGCCGGGCGCCCCGTCCTGGCGCATGGGGGCCGCGATGCCCCCGGGAGCCGCCCGGGCGCGGGGCTGCGGGCGGCCGGTCCCTGCCCCGGGCACGCGCCCGCCGCCGAGCTGCGCCCCGCTGCCTTGGGCCACTCTAGTGCTCTTAAATTCCCTCGGCAGACGGAGGAGGAGGAGGAGGGAGGGGGCTGCTTTTCATCCTGACTTTCCTTGTTTGTTGTTGCGTTTTTTTGCACCCCAGAGACACCATGATTCCTGGTAACCGAATGCTGATGGTCATCCTACTATGCCAAGTCCTGCTAGGAGGTACTAACCATGCTAGCCTGATCCCCGAGCCCGGCAGGAAGAAAGTCGCAGAGCTCCAGGGACAAGCCGGATCCGGACGCCGCTCTGCCCAAAGCCATGAACTCTTGCGGGGTTTCGAAACGACTCTGCTCCAGATGTTCGGGCTGCGAAGGCGGCCTCAGCCCAGCAAGTCCGCCGTCGTTCCTGGTTACATGCTGGATCTCTATCGGCTCCAGTCCGGAGAGGAGGAGGAAAGCCTCCAGGAGATTAGCCTGCAGTACCCGGAGCGCTCGACCAGCCGGGCGAACACCGTGAGGAGCTTCCACCATGAAGGTCAGTGATGGGAGGAGGTGAATTCCCAGGAGCCAGGGGCGTTTTGGCGTGGCGGGAGGCTCGGATCGCATGAGGAGCGCGACGTGCCCAGCCCTACATTTATGGGAAGAAAACCGCCTCCTCCGCTCCGAGCGGGTGACAGGCACGCTGCACCCCTTTTATTTATTTTATTTGAATTTTTTCAGCATCCCGGGCTTAACCTGAGCTCGACCATATTTTTGAGGGGCTTTTGCTGCTGTTGACAAGAGCCGGTTTGCATTGGTCCCCTCGGCCACAGGGTCGCTCCCGGGCTTCGCGCGGCTTCCCGGGCTGGGATGCAGGAGCAGGGCAGCCTCTCACCCCTGGGGTGCCGTGTTCGGGCCAGCCGAGCGGCTGCTGCTGCTTTGGCTCCTTAAAAAAAAAAAAGAAATGGGGGGGGTGGAAGTACTTGAATTTAATACTTACAGCTGTGTGTTTATAACGTTTATTCAATAGGCCCTTGTAATCCGATCCAAATGTTTCCTAGCGGATGTTTCTTTTCCAAAGTAAATCTGAATTATTAATCCGGCCGCATCATTACTGCGCTGGAATTCGCCTCGCTTTCTGCCCCGGCCCCCCGCGGGCGAGGAGGCAGCTCGGGGCTGCGCGGCACGGGGGGGAGACGGCCACGTGCCCGGGAAAGGGGCCATCCCGGCCGGCATCCCGCGGCGCCGGGAGGGATGCGCCGGGGCAGGTGTGCGCGGCCGGCGTCCCCAGGCTCACGCGCTCTTTCTCTCCGCACCGTTTCTCTCCCTGCATCCACCTCCGCGCTCCAGAGCACCTGGAGCCGGTGCCGGGCCCCAGCGAGGCGCCGCGGATCCGCTTCGTCTTCAACCTCAGCAGCGTGCCCGACAACGAGGTGATCTCGTCGGCGGAGCTGCGGCTCTTCCGCGAGCAGGTGGAGGAGGCGAGCGGCGCCTGGGAGAGGGGCTTCCACCGCATCAACATCTACGAGGTGATGAAGCCGCTGTCGGAGCGCGCGCAGGCCATTACGCGCCTCTTGGACACGCGGCTGGTGCACCACAACGTGACGCGCTGGGAGACGTTCGACGTGAGCCCGGCCGTGATCCGGTGGACCAAGGACAAGCAGCCGAACCACGGGCTGGTGATCGAGGTGACCCACCTCCACCACGCACAGACTCATCAGGGCAAACACGTCAGGATTAGCCGATCTTTACCTCAAGGGCGCGGGGACTGGGCTCAGCTCCGGCCGCTCCTGGTCACTTTTGGGCACGACGGGCGAGGCCACGCGCTGACGCGCCGGGCCCGCCGCAGCCCCAAGCACCAGCGTTCGCGCAAGAACAAAAAAAACTGCCGCCGCCACGCGCTCTATGTGGATTTCAGCGACGTGGGCTGGAACGACTGGATCGTGGCGCCGCCGGGCTACCAGGCGTTTTACTGCCACGGCGACTGCCCCTTCCCCCTGGCCGACCACCTCAACTCCACCAACCACGCCATCGTGCAGACGCTCGTCAACTCCGTCAACTCCAGCATCCCCAAGGCGTGCTGCGTGCCCACGGAGCTCAGCGCCATCTCCATGCTCTACCTGGATGAGTATGACAAGGTGGTCCTGAAAAACTACCAGGAGATGGTGGTGGAGGGGTGCGGGTGCCGCTGACCCCCTTCCCCACCGCCCTCTCCCCCAGCTCCTTCTCTCCCTTTTCTCCTTCCCCCCTCCGCCCGCTTGCTATAGCTGGACTCTTCTCTAAACTAAATGTTCACCTTGACCTTATTTATGACTTTATGTGCAAATGTGTTTTTTTTGACAATAATGATCATATATTTTGACAAAATATATTTATAACTACATATTAAAAGGAAAAAAATAAAATGAGTCATTATTTTAAAGGTAAGCGCTTTGGATGTCTCACCTCTCCGGAGCTGCCGACGCTGCGTCCGCGTCCTGGAGCGTCCCCTTCCCTCCCTTCCCCTCCTGCCTCTGCTTTCCCTCCCCTCTCTCTTTCTTTTTTTCCCCCTTTCTCCCCCAAGGTTTTGTCCATCCGAGTGTCTCTGTTTGTCGCCGAGGTGCCGGGTTGTGCCACGCGGGAGACGAGGCTCCCGGGACACTCAATGCGGCGGCGCCGGAGCCGCCCTCGCTCGCCCAGCCCGGCCGCTTCCAAAGCCACCCACCAAAAATGCATTTGAAAAGAAGGCACAGATTTCCCCGAGGGCTTTATGCTAAACCCGCAGCGTTTTATACCCTCCGTCCAGCTTGAGGATTCCGCAGGTTTTAAAACTATTAACATTTTCTCCCCCCCAGCTCTCTCTTTCCACCCCTCACCCCCTCCCCAACAGGAGATGGGCTCCTTTGGGAAGTTCAAAGGTTTGCAGGGCTCCTTTGAAGATCAAATCGCCCCATTACAATGCCAAAAAAAAGATATCTGCAGCAGTTAAATCCATGCTAACTAATAGCTACCTGCGCCGGGGCCTTCCCGAATTGCTTCCGAGCAGAGCTGAACAGGTAGGGCCAAAGTCAGCCCCTTTTCCTGCGGGAAAGGGGGAGCCGGGCGGCCGTGCGGAGGCTGCGCGGTTCTGTTTGCTTTGCTCTGCTCTCCAGCCCTCCGAAAAGGGCAGCTCGGTTAAAACCCATTTAGAGAAGAAAAAAATCCGTGCGGAAAAGTTGCCAGCAGCCTTGGCTCCCTGAGGAGCGCAGGTGGAGAGAGGAGATGGGAACGGCGGGGGGAAGGCGCGCGCGGCCCTCGGGAAGCGGCCGGAGCGCGGCCGGCCGGGGGCTCCGGCAGCGCCGCCCCGCGCTCGGTCCCGCCGCCCCGCGCTCGTCCCTGCCTTTGGAAGGGAAATGCGTGGCCCGGGGCAGCGGCGACCCCTTTGATGGCTGCATATCACAGGAGCCCGGCCCCAGGAGGAATTTCGTTTGGAAGCGGCGTGGACTCGAGGCGAGCGCCTTGCAGGGCCGCCGAGAGCCCCGTCCTACGGGAACAGGGGGCCTTAAAGCAGGAAAAAAGCAAAAAACCCACAAAACCCCATGTGCTTTCCTCTTCATCTTTTCTTTTTCTTTTTTCTTTTCTTTTTTTTTCCCAAGAAAAGGTTGAATTGAATAAAGAGGCTTCTCCTAGGTCTCCGTGCCTGCTCTTCAGTGCATCCCGGCTCGCTCCCAAGGCCAGGACCTGCGCGCTCTCCGCTCTGGGATTTAGGTTGTCCTCTGCATAACAGCACAAGGAAAAGCCTCCGTCCACCTTGCTCCGCCGCGGGTCTGTTTGGTTTGGTGTGGAGCTTTGTCTTGCATTTAAGTGGTGACATTTGCGTCGCTTTGTCATTTGTTTTAGCCCCGCAGAGGCAGAAGCATCTGCTTTTCCATCGGCCTGCGAGGAGCAGAGCGGGGCGAGGTTCTCCTGGTGTGTGTGGGAGCCTTTGCTTTGGTTTCCTCCTGCCCCAGCGCTGGGCTGTGTCTGCAGGGCACTGCACCCCACGGCAGGCTCTTCTGTCCAGGAAATGCAGGAAAAAAAATACCTTTTTGTTTGCTTTTAAGTCATAACATTTCAAATCTGCAATATTTATAGGAGTCTGAACTATGGATGTAAAGCACCTGACGGTGGAAGTGATGCATCTCTCAAAATATTTGTGAGTGTGTTTGGCATTTTGTTCAATTTTTCCCATATAAACTTGTGTATTTAGTGTAAAAAAGAGGATAATAGGGCACAAGGGTCAGGGAAAGCACAGCAGAACCTGGTCCCTTTGCAGCTTCCCCCTGGGAGAGCTGGTGGCCCTGGGCTCAGCTTGGATGCACAGAGACCCTTGGATGCACAGAGAGCAGCGCGGTTTCTGCCCTGGCTCTGTGCACTCATTGCAGCGGTTGTGGTGTTTAATTGCGTGCTCCGAAACCAGTGTGATGAGCTGCACGGCCTCAGGCTGTAGTCTCACGGATCTGGGTTCCTCTGGGTTTCTCCGTGCCAGAAACCGCCTTGTTTGAGCAGCCTGGAAGAGCGGGAGCGCTCGCTTAGTGGCAGGCGGCTGCGTTGAGCTGGGTTTGAAGGCTGGACCAATGTATCTGCTCAAGTGCAATAACTGCCCGGCCGCAGCACGTGTTGTTTGCAGATGTCCCTGATTCGATGGCCCCGAGCGCCGTGTTGGTGGCGGCTGGCACGGGACCTCCGGTGTGCTTAAATCTCAGCTGAGCCCAGTGTGACGGTTGGAGATAAGGCCTATCACTTTAATCCCAGCCTGGCTGGGAAGGAAGGGCCATGAGGGACCCTGTGAGGCTGCTCCTGGTGCCCGGGAGCCCCCCAGATGCTCGAGGTGACCGGAGAGCCCGAGCGCAGCTCCCTCGATGCCACCTCTGCTCTGCGCCCACCTCTGTGACTCCTGGTGCCCGGGAAGCTCTGCAGCATTCCCAGCCTCCAGCAGGGCAGGCCGGTGCCTTGCGGATGTGGGAAGCAAGGAGGAAAAGGCCCAGGAATGCCCAGCGGGGTTGCGGAGCCCGTGGCGCTTGCCTGCGAGGACGCTGTGCGGTGACGTGGCCGAAGAGCCGCCGTGGCCTGGGGAAGACGCGTGAGGACACCCAGCTCGGCCGCCCCCGGCGCGGGGCAGACGGGACCCAACATCCCACGTGGAGCTTGGAGAGAGGCGTCACCTCCGGGTCCAGCCAGCGGAGCTTGGAGAGACACCTCACCACCGTGGTGAGAGAGCTGGTGCCACCTCCAGGTCCCAGCAGCTCCACCAGGAGACCTGTGTTGTCCTGATGCCACCCGGACCCCTCCACAGACCCCATCCTCATGGCTTGCAGGATCCTGGGAATCTTCTGGCAGGACTTTTTAATGTTTTTCCTTGCAGGCGAAAATCCACTCCCAAATTGAAGCTCCCGGCACGGTTTTGAGAAAAGCCGCTGTGCTGGAGGTGCGGTAATTGAGGAGTGCTGCTCAGACAGCCAGGCTTCGCTTGCAGCCGCAGGGTCCGAGGCTTTGCAAATTAGTTCCTAAAAAAGCAGGCTGGTTTGGAAGAGGAGCACCGAGGTTTGCGCGCTGCTATTCTGGGAGGAACACAGAGGCCTTGCAGCAGGGCCAGCGGAGGAAGAGGAGGCCCTCCTGGCGCTGACGGGCTCTGCTTCCACAACCTGGCTGTGATGCCTTGGAAAACTGTTGGATCTCGGCGTTGAGAGGCGCTTGCTTCTCTCTGCTCTGGGGTTTCATTGCACCACAACAGGCCTGAGGTCCCTGCTGTGCCAGGGAATAACCCTGGCTGGAAGAGCAGGAACTCGGGCGGAGAGGTGCAAGGGCTTGGACACGGTCACACGCGCCTGCTCTTTGCCCACGTAAGTCCCTGTCCAGTGACTTGGCCACAAAAACATCCTTTGCTCTTGGGTCTGTCCTTGAAGATCCACCACTTAACCTCAACACGGTGCTGGATTCCTGTGCTGTATAAAGACAGAGGAGGTTACAGTGTCCTTGTCACTCTCCGGGCAAGCAGGGTAGTGGCAGAAACAGTCCAGAGAGTGGCTGTTTCCTTCCCTTTGCATGACCCGTGTTCTATTTGGGAAGGGTTAAATAGGATTTCCAGCATTATTTTTCCTGGCTCCTCAAAGGCAGGAGACGTGTGGTGATTCAGGGTGTCCATCTCTGCCTTCTCCTTTCCCACACCCTTTCAGACCTATCTGGTGGGTTACGGTGAATGTGACTGAGGGTTTTGCAGACCCAAAGTCTGAAAATGGTGTGGAATCTATGCAGCCAGGCAGAGCTCAATCCTCGACCTGCACCAATAAGGCTTAAAGGCTCTGTTGGCAGAAAGGCACCTCAAACATGTTTCTCATCCACCAGACAGAAGAAGTTGTGAAGGGAAAAGCTCTCAACCAGCACCTTAGGAGAGCTGAAGGAGGCACGAACCCCCTGCAAATGCCAGCTCTGTTGGATGAACCACTTACGCAACGAGATGTCCATTCCACCCCGCGGATGAATGAACGTTCTGGCCTCGGGCTCTGCCAGGTCTTTCCCACGTTTGACCCACGTGGCAGTCCCACGCTGTTGTGCGTGTTGTCAGCACTTAGCGTTGCTCATGTGCTGCATCACGGCCATGCCTTGATGCTGGGCTTGGCACGAGAGCTTGGAGGAGGTCTTGGCTCCACCGACCCTGCAGACCCTTCTCGTGGCCTCCCGGGCCCTTGGATGCTTTGGGGAGCTGCTCTGACACCAGAGCCTGAGCAGTATGAGCAGAGCAGAGAGCAGAAAGCCTGGTGCACATCTAACACCTTGGCACCCTCGGCCAGCCCTGCACGTTTGCTTGGAGGGGAATCATCCTGCAAACTTGGACCAGCTGAAGGCCATCACCAGTGGGGCTTCACCCCAGAGAGAGCCACAATGTGCGGTCTCTGCTCATGTCAGGGGGCAAGGAGAGCTCTACTCACATCCACCCCTATGTTTCTGATCTCTTACACCGCAGACAGACCTCACAGAATGTTCAAGGTTGGAAGGGACCTCTAGAGATCATCTATTCCAACCGTCCTGCTCAAGCAGGGACACCTAGAGCGTGTGGCACCTGGACCCACTCAGACGTGATCACTTGCCTTGGATGCTCCTTATCAGGCTCTCTGTGTTCACACTCTTGAGCTTTTCTTCCAGGTTTTGTTTCACACAGGTGCTGACATGTTTATAAAGACAGACTTTCCTTGTCACTTTTGGTCTGATTCCCCCCTTTCCTGGAGGTCCCGGCAGCTGAGAGTGTGTAGATCCAGGGACAGCACAGTTTCCAGAGAAGCCAGCTCACTGTTTTAGCTTAGGGTGGATTGGCAAAATATCAATGCTACTCAATGTTCATAGGAGCCTTTGTAGTGATTTTCTCCCGAGGTCTTTCTGGTACCGTGTCCCGTCTCCAGGATGCTGCAGGGAGAAGATGAATGTGAATTTTACTTCCGTAATTTTATTGACTTTCTTTATAAACCTCATAATTTTTTTTCCACATCAGCAATGCCCTGTGCCGGTGAGTCCCATAGCTTAAATATAAATTCCCTTTTAAGTCTTTCCTTTTACTCCTTTGAAGCTATCACCTCAATCGCCTGCCCAGCAGCTCTAGTACTTTGGACATGGGGCAGCTGCTTCCTTCTGTCCTTCTCCATGCCAGGGACCACGTCCCTGCTGTTCCCCAACATGCCATGTTCTTCCTCTGCTCTGCTCTTGCCAGGCTGAAGGAGACTTCACCCACCTCCCCTGTGGTGGAAGTGACTTAGTTGGCCTGCTGAAAGGAGCAGCAGTCACAGAAACGTGTCCATCAAGGCTCTGCTCTGCAGGCAGGGTCCATGTCCCTGCCGGTCGCACACGGAAGGGACGGGGTGGCTTCTGGCTGCAGCAGGACTCCCTGCACCTGCCCGGGTCATTCCCTTTGTGCTGGTTTTACGGCAGGGACTTAAAGCCCTTCTGAGCTCACGACAGGGACTTAAAGCCCTTCTTAGGTCCGACATGTTTTATCTCCAGCCTTTCCTGATTAGATAATCTTGCACCTTGTGAATGCGTTCGGTGACGTGAGTTACACCTTGTGGTTGGATGGAGACCACAGGCTCCTTGTCACCGGCACCTGAAGGTCCAGCTCAGCCCGTCCCATGGGCGAAAAGCAAGTGCTGTCCCAACAATCCACCTGCCCCTCGCCTCTCCCCCCGGGAACGTGAGACGAGATGTCACCAAGTAATTGCTTGAAACAGGCTGCGCTGGTTTACATATTAAATTATAATGGAAAGCAGGGGGCATTTTGCATTGGTTTTATTGGCTTTGTTGGCACTGTAACGCGCACCTGCTATTTAATACCGAAGTAAGTAAACTCCTCCATGCCAAGCTTAGCTAAGATGTGCTGAATTGATCATGCTCCTGGGCAGGTGCAAAGGTGGCCAAGCGCTGCACGGCCCGGGCGTGTAGAGAAGGGCTCGCGAGGGGCTGCTCCTCCAGGCCCACCCCATGGCACCGCGTGCATCTCTTACCAGTGCACCAAGCTGGAAACCACTAGTCCTCTTTGTGCCTCACCAGCCCATTAGCTGGGTGGAAGAAGGGCTGGGGATCTCAATATAGAGCCATTTGTACCCTTCTTTTCCCGGTGCTTTGGAGTCTGTCTCCTCCTAAACCCTTCTAAGCTCCTGTGTCCCCCTCATGTCTCGGTATGTGGGTGCACTCAAACTATGTCGCTTGCCTCTGCCCGCCTGCGTGGCAATCTACAGCGAGCATTTTCTGCTGGTGGATGAAGGGGGCAGAGCTGCAGCTCAGCCCTTTGCAGCTCTTGAGCCCTGTGCTGCAGAGCGAAGGGGCCGCTCTTGATGGGGGAGACGCTGTTGATGGGTTGACTCCTCTGCTATGGAGGAGTCTAGTCTTGATGGGTTGGTCGTAGAGGAGGATTTCTTGCTGGGTATAAGGCCTTGGAGACACCGTGTCCTCCAGGCTGTGCTTGTCTCGGCATCGTCAGGCTGAGATGTTCCTCAAAGACCCAGACCCTGAGTTGCTGCTTCTGCTCTGCATCCTACGGACCCAAGAGTCAACCTGGACTCCAGCTGTGGTGGTAAGAGGGGGACTTGGGTGTCTCAGTCCCAGCACACATGGTGGTCATGGTCTTCATCACCAAAACCCTTAACCAAGGGCATTCAGGTCACAAGCTGGTCTGGAAGAGAGATCGAGCAAGATATCCCATGAAACACGCTGATCTTTCTGCTTCTGAAGCTACAGGAGCAGTGACAGGTATTTCTTGATATCATGTTGAGAAATTTAAGATACACAGATTAAGTAGCCGCTTTTTGCTTTGTTATTTAAAGCTATTAAAAACAATCACTGCAATGTTCTTTGAAAGATGACGGATACAGTTGGACAGTTTTCCAGCAAAAGGCAGTCCCCAAGGATCATTTACAAAGATAATGTCTTTAATTTAATTAACTAATGCTATCAGTCAAAACAGACCAATATATGCCTTAGCTACAGGATGCAATTTGGGAGTAAAATCTGATGGTACAAGCAAAGAGAGTGTGGTGAGAAGGGTTCTAGGTGAGCTGAGAAGCTCATCTGCTGGACATGGCAGAAAGCAAAGCCCTGGAGGATGGGCTGATCACAGAACAATCCTGTCCAAGTGTTAGAACTGGAATAGGACAAAACAAAGACTTTTCCCAGGGCTGTGAATGGCAGGGATAAAATGTGTAGATTCCTGCTAACTGTGTGCATGATGAGCTGCTCCAGACCTTCCTGGGCTGCTGCGAGGATCAAGTGATCTTCGGGAAGAGCCTTGTCTTGTTTTGCCAGGCAAATTGAAGGTGGATAGGGAATGTGTGTGTGTTGCTCAGTGTAAATCTCATGGAGAGGGAAAGGTTTCTTGGGGCCAGTTTGGGACATCTGGCAATTTAGGAGAAGAGTTCTGCCTCTCAGAATAGCAAAATCCCCAGTGGGCCATTTCAATGGGACTAGTGTGGGCAAAATCTGTCCATGTTTGCAGGTGACTCTTGGTTACTGGTGCCCCAGTGCAACGTGTCCATTGGGACAGCAGACATGAGAGCGTCTTGCTTGGCTGTGGGGGTCCCTGCAGCTTTCCAGGTCCGATCTCAGGCCAACACCTTGCGACCACCTGGACCAGGAGGGGACCTCCATTCCCAGATGCCACCAGCGCTGCCATCAACTGTGACCAAAGGGCAGCAACCCTCAAGCTAAAGTGCTTCTGGAGAGCAGGGTGGCAATGGAAATGCCCCTTGCAGGGATGAAGGGACATGGGGCAGGGCTGCTGCTGTCCCCAGCCGAGCACAGAGGCTTGGAGGTGGCTCATGGAGGAAGGAAGGGGACCCTGCAGTGACTCCTTGGGTACCAGCCGGCATTAGCACAAGGGCTTGCAGGGGGTTGAGCACAACCTGTAACAACCCCATGGTTCCTGTGTGGCCCTGGGCTCCTTGGTAAGTGGCCTCCTGCCTCAGTTTCCCCACTTGCAGTCCAGGAACGCGCTAATTGCGCTGACGGTAATGGCACAGCGATGAATAACCCCTCTCCAGTGCCTGCTATTTAAAAAAAGAAGACAAAAAAATCTTTTATGGCTTCCCATTAAGCTGATGACTGTGAATGAGGAGAATTAATTCGCTGCCCTGTTGCCATTAGGCAAATATGTGCTGCATGTCCAGCAGAAAACCCCTCCGTAAATAACTGCGGAGGGATCCTGGGGCTGGGCCAGGTGCGGGAACAAGCAAACAGGGGTACAGAAGATCTGGGAGCTTTAAAGGAGTTTGGGGCTGCTTGGGATGCAAAGCTGGTGCTGGTTAGGAGCATCTTCTGCCAAAAAAAAAAAAAAAAAAATTAAAAAATAACAAAAAAAACCCCAATATGGCTATACTGTTACTTACTTGCACTGACAGATGTTACCTGGTGG
>JAVCKT010009402.1:22757-42808 GCA_032273925.1 Rhynchotus rufescens | reverse complement strand
GGCCCGGCCTGCAGAGGGAGCCGGGGCCCGGCCCGGGGAGCCCGGCGAGGGGACGAGGCCGGGGCACGTGTGGAAGGAGGACGAGGCCAGGGGAGGTGTGCGGGGAGGGGGTGAGGCCTGGAGCAGCGCCCCGCGGCCGTGTGTGGGCAGCGTCCCGCCTGGGGACGCCGTGGGCAAGGAGGACGGGGCCTAGGGCACCTGGAGCAGGCCTGGCAACACCTGCGGGACGCGGCCTGGGGCCGTGTGTGGGGACGGGGACACCGAGAGGGCACGTGTGTGTGGAGGGGACGAGGCTTCGGGGACATGGCAGAGCTCCTGGGGACTCCTGTGCAGAGGAGGATGTGGCCTGGGGACACGTGTAGGGATGGGGACGATGCGTGGGGATGAGGCCTGGGGGCGCTGCTGGCCCCGCGACGCCCCGGAGATGGGGAGCGAAACGGGCCCTGGCGCCGGGCGCCGTTGCCTCCGTGTGCCCCCAGCATGTGGCAGCGCGCGGGTCGGGGCCTCCGGCTCGGCCCTGCCTTTGTGTTCTACTCTGTTGACTTTATTTCTTTGTTGTTTTCCCTTTCCTGTGGTAAATGGCCGGGGTGGGAGAGCGTGGTGGCCGAGCGGCCCCGGGCCGAGCGCCCCGTTGTGTTTAAGCCCCCGCGTTGGGTGCAGCTGCAGAAGGCAGAGCGGAGCCTTCGCGGAGGGTCTGGTGCCACGCGTGGTCCCTCGCAAGGCCGGTCCCTGCCCTGCGTCCCGGGCACTGTTGTGTAAACTCATTGTGTAACACCTTGTGTGGACTCATTAGCAGGCATCAGCGGCGAGAGTCTTTTCCAACCTCAGTGGGACGAGTCGGTGGGGCTCCATGCCTTCGTTTGCTAGTCAAGGAAAGTTCCTGGTGCTTCAAGTCTGTAGGAGCAGGAGAACAATGATGTGTGTACAATGTACACAAAGCAGAGAAGGGCAGGACCAAGACAGAGTGGCATTTAGCCTTATCCTAGAGAAGCGATCACTGGAAAAGGTTGAGGACAAGTGGTGAAAAGGGAATTGAGATGTATCCTGAGCATAACTAAGAAAGCAGAAGTGGTGGTGAACAGCACTGACGAGTGGAGGCCAACCCCACACATTCAAGCAAAGGTTGGTAAATAAAGAATAGTGAGAGGGTGCTAAATATCTAGAAGCAGGCAAATAAAATGGTGCATTCAATTAGTTTGGCAGAGCAGAGTAAAATTAATATGCAAAAAGAACTAACTTAATGAAAACTGGGATATGGTTTTGTTATTTGACCATTATACCTGTTGATGGATGTACTAGCTAGAAAGTGGCAATTTATGTCAGCAGACATATTTGTCTGCAGACATCAGGACATCAACAGAACATCAGGATCCACTGAAAATCAACTTCTTTCTTATCTCTGTCATGGTTTAATTTGCTGCGAAAATTGTAATGTGAACAGTTGAGACCATTACCAAATTGAAGCATGTTAATCCTTTTCCTTTTCAAGCCTTTGTAAGCCCCCTATTTGTTTCCTCGGAAGTAGAAAAGGGCCCTTGTTTTACTGACCTTTTCTCTCCTTAAAAAGAAATCATATATGCTATGCAGATGGTTGTAGCCTTTGATGAGGTGTCTAAGGAGGTATCTGAATGATAATAATGCCTAACAGAGTACATTTGCAATAGGGAAAAGAATAGATCTGCCAAACTAACTTGGTGTGACCCAACAGGATGTAAAGTTCCATCAAAGACAAAGCAGCCTCTAATTTTAACAAGACTTAGCAGGCTGGGGTGGAATGGTGGTGGAGCCCAGAGTTTACCACCACGTAGGGATCTAGCAGGCAGACCAGGTGGGCATTAGTACTAGTTTTTAAGAAATATGAGGGTCAGGAGGCACCAAATGGGCTTCTGTGTCATGCGGTGCAGTTCTATATAACTTCATGTTTCATCAGGGTGATGTCTGCTCGTGAACTTGTCCTGTAACTCCTTTAAAATACAGTTCATATGGTCTTTACTAGGACTACCTCATTTTGGTTGTGAGATTTCATCTGATATGCACTGGCAATTGCCCCTTCTTCTTTAAGTGAAGAAGAGACCAGCAAGGACTCTTGTCTGCATTTTGTTTCCTGGGAAATAATCCTTGTGTACAAACGTGGCAAAGTTAATTTTTAGTTGAGACTGCAAGTCAGATATTCTGATTAATTAAATGCCTTTTATCCAAGGGATCCACTTGTTTCCAAATCCTTGAGTGTTTGTTTCCTAGCTTTTTATCCATTATGCAATTAGTGTGTTTGATCTTTGTGTCCTCATATAAACACCTACACATTTTGTCCTAATATACTAGCTTAATAATAAAAGCAATAATACTTTTAAAAAGCAGTGTTGTTATTGTCCTACAAAACGGTGCTTTACATCTCTGAGACCTTTCACAGGCATTTCCTGTGCAGGAGAGAAAAAAAAAAGTATATAAATTGTATCTAGTAGTTTATCTAAGGATACTTATCCAAAACAGTAATGGCCAGTAAATCTTACTTATCTTATGAAAGATGTCGCTCGTATAATCTTGCCTTGAAGGTCTGCTTTGTGTTTTGGTGTCACATTTTCTTGGGCAAAGCCAAAATTTCCCTTAGCTTGACTGAAGGACAATGAATAGCTACTGAATTTTGGCCCTAATAATAGTATTTAAGTTTAATAAGAGAGTGAATAAGGCACTGGCAGCAGATTTTTTGTCTTTTTTAATGTTAGCTTGTGATTCCAGTTATCCTAAGATGCTCATCAAAGTGTGTCCAGCTTATTAGATGGTATAATCTAATAAATAAGCACTTGTGTCTCTAGAATGTGTATGCAAACATAGAGGAAAGGTGCAGCTATGGTTAAGATACTGGCTTGGCAGGTAGGAAATAAGAGTTCTATTCATTCTACATTTCATGATTGCCTTTGCCTCTGATTCACTGAATCCTTCTGTATCTGAGTTCCCCACATGTAAAAAATGGTTAACACCATCTTATCTTTAGAGACGTGTTGTGGAGACAAAATCACCAACATTCATGAGTTGCTTGGCTACTACCATGATAGGCGTTGTGTTAACACCTGGGTAGAAATGTCTTTCTTCAGCTATCCTAGTTTATCTAAGGATAGATGTCCTGGTTTATTGAGAAATTGCCCCTTGTATAGTCACTCAGATGAGATAAAAGGGAAAAACTCGTGGTAGATCAAAAAGATCAATAATGGTGTTTGTTTTATGAGTGACCCTGAAGAAACAATAAGCACTTAGTTGCTGAAATTATCTGCTGATTTAAAAATAGGAAGGAAGCTGTTAATGCAGCTGAAGAGAAAGCAGAAAAAAGATCTAGAATGACCCCAATAAAATAAGAGCGTGCCCAGGTGAAGGGCTGGTGGTGTTACCAAGCAGAAATGTGGGTGATTCAGCGGGGGAGAGAAGAACTGGACTGGAGTCAACTCAGAGAGCTTGTGTAGGGATGGTTAAATTGATTTGAGACAGTAAAAAGACAACCCAAACAGGTAAAATAAGTTGTTTTAACATAAAACACACAAATGTTTAAAGTTATTTAGAACAGTTGGCATTGTGGGGAGATCATGGCCTTCAAAGTGATGGCATCGTACTGACTATTAGGCAGGTGTATTTACTGTCTTGAGAATCTGAATTTCCTCTTTTCTGGACTACTTTTCTTGTACTTTTCATACCCAGTTCCTTTATTGCTGCTTTGAATTAACACTCACTTGAATTCTACATGTGTTACTTATGTGACAACCACTTTATATAAATACCACTATTATAAAGCATCTGCCAATATTGGTGACAAAATAGCATTTGGCTACTCCCATGTATTAGGCTGGCAAATGGATATGAAATTTTCAATATATTGCTTATAGCAATATAAATAAATGCTGTCATTTTAATAGGAGCTAGTGCCTGTGGCAGGCTTGGCATCATGGACTACTTTAATAAAATACAGACATTGTATGATAATTTTTAGTTCTGCAGTTATTTATTGTTGACTGTACAGCCAGGCATTACAGTAAGGCACCTTAAACAAGAGCTCTAGTAATCTCATAGAAGGACTTAGAGCTAAACTTGTGCTCACATATTTTGTTATCTATGTGTTTTGTTATGAAGCCTAAAACAATAGGCTATTAGTACTGTAGTATTATAGTATAGTATTAGAGAATATTAAAAATAACGGTCACTGCAGATTGACACATATCTAGAAGACTGTCAACATCAATTTCAAAAAGGGGAGGGGAAGTATTTCATACCCATATGCACAGGCATTATAGAAAATAAACTTCTATCTCCTAATTTGGTGGAGGATGGATGCAGTTAGTGGGTTTGTTGTGATGAACCCCAGCTCCTAGGGTAGCTCCAAGGTCCAAGTTCTGACTCAGGTTAGATACAAAATATTCAACTAACATCAACTTTGGTCAGTTGCAGTTGAAAGTATAACAGCTTGGACATATCAAACTCTAAGACACATCAGAAAAAAAATCTGCATTTTACGAGTGTAATGTTTAAAACAGACTATTTATTTTCTTATTAGGATAGGGATAAGGCAAGGAAGGTTCCCCCTGGCAGAGTTTATCTTTTTTTGGCAAAGAATGACAGACGAAAATCAGATGAAATCCAGAAAACTTCAAAGGGTCCATCAGCAATAGACAACAGATCTTTCAGTACCTTTTTGTGCCAAAACTCCGTCTGCAGACTTCTGAGTTTTTCTCCTTGGCCGTTTGGGTCCTATCCAATCCTTTCTCATGTGCTTTTCTCCCCCTTCCCCTTTTGGTTGCTCTATATTATGCCATCACTTCTACCCTGTTTCTAAATATGAGTCACTTGTGACTTCTTCCCAATTGGGAGCCTCTTCTTGCGCTCCCCCTCTTTAATTATGTACCTCCCTCATCTATCACTCCTTGGAGTTCTACAAGCAATTTTGCATGGCAGGAGGTCTCTGCTCTTTTGTGAAACTGAGTGTGATTTCTGATTTATCTTCAACCTGTGATTTCAGATTTATCTTTGCTCAGGAGTTAATTCTGAAGTTGGCTGCTTTGGGCACCGTTCCTATGGCTTGGTTGCCCTGCATCCGGGAAGATCACATTTAAGGCAGCGAGTCCTTAAGGGAACCGTTTGGGGCTTTCTGAACTTTTTGCACCAGGTTGACACATGTTGCTTAGACAGCATGTGTTTAAATTTTCCTTTGTAGATACCTGGTTATATTTAGAGTAGGTGTGAGTGCCTTTTCAGTGACTTCATCAGCTCTCTGAGTATTGTTTCCTTTGTTTTCTAAAGCTAAAATAAGAGGGAATAAAGCAGGAATTTCTTTAGTGTTTGAAAGGTGGGGAACCTCCATAATTCATGTTCTTTCTTCATAGTCTTGCTTTCTGCTTTAAGTATGACTTAAAAACAGATTTCATTGGAAGACTGTTGCTTAAAATGCATAGAATAATTTTTATATATAAGGTTGAAAGATAACTAATGGAAAAACCTTTCCAATTGCTCTTGTTTGGCAAATGAATCAGTTGGGGGCCAAGATGTTCTATGGTTCATGTTACTATAGGCTATGAGATTTGGGAACACTCTTTAAAATTCAGTTCTTTAAGATATCTTTTCTTTCTAATAACCACCCTAATTGTGCAAGTCCGATCTGTTTTATGTAGGTTATTATAGATTAATATGTCTTCTCCTGCAGTGCCAGGCTTTGTAAGTTTAAAGGAAGCTAACCCAGAATGAAGACAGTTAACTCAAGAGTTTTTCTTACCCATCAGTACAGCCTTTTTTTTCCATGTAATTTTGACACTACAGAATAATGTTCATCAACTAGACTCACAAAAAATAACAGATAAATGCTTTGTCTGAGAGAAAGCTGCCCTTTTCAGTGAAATCTGTAGCCTGTCAAGTCAATCTGTATGTTCTCACTGCAGAAGGATTAAGAAATGGTAAATTTGTGTTATGTATGTTAAATGACAGATATCTTCTTTTATTGTTTGTGTTAAAGAAGCTGTTAGGAACCTCAATTGGAATGAAATTATTATAAGCAGAGATGGCAAAAAGAAGGCTGAGTTTTCAGCCTTAACTCTGCATTTCCTGATTTCCCCTTCATAATATTGCATTAACAATAGTCCTCCTGCATTTAGGATAATAAAAGTCTTGTAGGCAAGTGATTGCTGACAGTAAGGATATATTGTTGTTGTTTGAGGATAGATGAAAGGATTTCCAGATAATGGTGGAAAAGTGATGACAACGTGGAGACCTTGGACATGTTAACTGTTGGAAATGGTGTTATTTGAGCAGTGGAGACCTGCCCACCGAGTGCTTGAGAGGCAGCAGGGACGACCAGTCTGCCTGAGGCCTCTCGGTAATACTGTGATTCAAATGATAAATATAGCAGCAGCCACTGGAAAGGAGCGTGTGTGGAAGGAGCAGGAGGAGGCTGTGGAGCCAGCTCCTTAAGGGTGTTAGGAATTAGATGAACGTCAGTAGTTTTAGGTACCTAAGTACATTTAAAATCTCTCCCCGTGGCATCTGTGTGTCTGTGCTGCAGATGCTGTGGCTATGCTTGTTGTGTGTTTGCATGCACACATATCTGTCCTGTGCGTATGTATACATATGCTAACACCAAAGATAAAACCTTAAAACATAAGAGTAACATGTTGCCGTGGTAGCGCATCTCTTGACCCTGAACTCCGACATCAATGGAAAAGGCCCCCTTAGTTTGGCTGATGCACAATAAGAACAACTAGAATAAACAATTATTTAAAGATTACAAGAAATATTTGGCAGACCACTGAGTTTTGTGAGGTAAAGCTTCTAAAAGGTAGCGAAGGAAATGCATCCAGGCTCTCCTTGCCTCCTGCTCCCAGAAGAGCCTGCAGTGCTGCCTGTGGACTTGGGAGGTTCTCTTCCTTTGCGCAACAGCCGGTTCTAAGCCTGGTAGAGAAATTGCAGATATATTGTAGATTCATTTCCAGTTTTCCTTAGTGCTGCTCAGACTGTTTGCCAAGTCAATCTTGATAATACTCATTTTTACTTGAAGGATATATGAGACGTGGTTTTGTTTTGTTCTAGAAAACAAAAAGAAGGTAAGAAATTTGAGTAAGTACTCCAGCAATTAAAAACAGAAGCAAACAAACAGTGAACCTCCCATGTTATCATATAGTTCCTGCTTCCCTGTTCTGAAGTTGCCAGTCTTTCAGATGGTTTCAGGTCAACCCAAATATTATCTTTGGCATCACTGCAGGTTCGAGAAGACTCATGATGTGCTTGGATTTCTGCAAGATTTAATCAGTGTCTCCTGGCCTTTTGTAAAGCCCTGGTAAAATCCCAAAATGTCTTCAGAGTCAACATAAAGGGAGAAGATGATACTGTGCTGTGCTCTGGATATTACAAAGCCCAGAGTTAGCAGGCACAGGTGTCCAGAAGACTGTGGTCTCTGCCTTAGGAAAAAAGGCATTTGAATCTCTTTCAGTTTTTCATTAGTGGACTGGAAGGATAATTAACACAGATCTGTAGCCCTGCAAGTACAAACTGGAAACAACTGTTTATTTTGCCTTGCAGCAGTGTGTGAAAAACCAGAGAGAAGCTATTTGCCAGCTCCAGTTTGGCTGCTTGAACTGAAGGCATCATGTAACAGCAGAGGAAAAACAGGGCAAGGAGTATCACACACCAAAGGGTTCCTCAAGACCTCCAGTTAACAAAGCAACCCCCGCGCAGCAGAGAGAAGGAGCAGTTTGTGGGGCCTGGGAGGAGGCCCTACCGCTCTGTAGGAACCTTACTGGGACCACTGGGGTGCCACTGGTGTCAAGTAGAAAACAAAGTATCTGCTTTAAAGGTCAGTGAGTTTGTATTCCTGGGAGCTGGAAACACCTACCTGTGAATCCATTTTTATAGCAGAGAAAAGTAAAACCACATTGAGACAACAGTAAGAGAAACTTCAGCTCTGGGAAGGCTCAAGACACAATTGCACAATAATGCAAACCATTGCTGGGAATCAATCCCATATCAGACTGGATTACTAAATGTCCTAAATATAAGCACATATTGAAACTTAGGGAATAATAATGTAGGGAATGGCCGCACAGAGATACTTAGACTCAGTCTGGAGGTGCAATCCAGGTGTGAAAACAGGAAAGTATAAATGGAGAAGCTAATGCTGCAGTTACAAAGAAGAAATATGGAGTTCCCGTCCTTCCCCTGGTATTTCCCAGCTCTTTCTTGCCCTTTTTTGTTTGGCTCTATGAATCTTACCTTGTGCAGTGTTCAAGGCTCCATGAAAGGGATGCTGAGAGCCCCTGATAACTCTCAGAGGACACGCTGCCTTCCCTAGCTGAAGGCTTAAATCTTTTGTGTTTCAAAAAGCCAAGAATCTGGGTTTCCGTTCCCTAAGTTATCGTTCAGTGACTAGGAAGCAGGTCTAGGAAGCAGACTAGGAAGCTTTCCATGTAGGGCACTTCCCACTCGCCTTTCCTTTGTCCTGGATGGTTTTTTTGCCCCTACAGCATCTGTGGGCTCTGTGGGGAGGGAAGGAAGGCTGAGCTCAAGCTGAGTGTAAACTGGTGTGTGCCATAGGTTTGCAGTGGTGGCAGAGCAGTGTAGGCTGATGAAGCAGAGCAGATCTCTGCACCTTGCAGAGGGTATCTCCTTCCTTCCCTCTTGAGCACTGCTGCGTTTCTCTTTTCCTGCTGCTCGTGCAGAGACCACCCAAACACAGCAGCAAAGGGAGTCTCCAAAGCCAGAAGGCAGGTTGCTCCTCATAGCACAAACAAGGCTCTCCACATGTGTGGGCTTTCCTCCTTGGATCTCCTTTGTCACTCCATGTAATCAATCCCTGCAGCCCGTTGATTGCCCACGTGTGTGTGTCAGTGTGTCTGTGTTACCGGCCTTTCGGCGTCGCTGTGAGCGGTGCCAACATAATTTTCTGAGGTGCTTACAGCATGTGACAGGTCTTCCGACTTGGCAAGATGCGTCTGTACATGGGAACCAAATTGCCTTGACCTTTGCTGCATGTTGGCTCTTCCAGGGTAGCTTGTGGTCCATTATTGGCTTCTTGTCATACTGTGCTTCTAGTTTTCTCTCTCTCTCATGTTGCCAGTGCTTTTTCCCCACATGTATTAGCTTTTTCTGCTTTTGCAAGCTAAATTTCAGCTATCTTTCAGTTTGTATTTCATGCTGATCTAGGATTTGGAGAGTCATTTCATGCAGCAGCTTTACCATGACAGGTTCTAGTGGAGTAACTGTGTATTTCTCCATACATACCTAGTGCACAAGGAAATATGTTTCTCTTGGTGTTTGCAGAGGTTGCTGGTTTATTGTGCTGAGAAGCCTCCTCCAGAACACAGGAGGTTTTAAGTGCGGCAGAGCCTAACCAGGAGCACACCCAGGCAAGGTTCCTCCTTCCAGACACTACTGTCTTGGCATCTTTAGTCATTATTGTTTCCTTAAACTAATTAGTTGCTAGTTAGTTTTCAGCACGGCTGTTCCTGCTTCCATTTGAGGCAGTGTAAATGTGTGTTTCTGCAAGGATTTCTCGAGCGGCTGTTACATGCAGCCCCGCTAGGTAGCTTCATTGGAGGTGATTCACCGGTGGAACGCGGCAGAGCTGATGTCCAGGTGCCTTTGAGCTGCTCCATGAGGAGCCTGGACAGACCTCGCACTCGTAGACTGACTGTCCTGCTTGCTGCAGGAGGAAGATGATCCCTATCCCATTAGGTTCCTCTCTGAAGACCATGTCTCTAAGGAAGCAAACCATTTTGATTGTACCAGGATTACCTCATTTCAATAAAAGTGCTTACAGGTGTGGTGCTGTGTCTGTAGAAACATAAAATAGCATTAGAGCCTAAGGGAGAAGGCAAATATTCATCTTAAAAAAGAGAAAACAAGAAATGATGACATTCCTTACTGCAGCGCCTTTCCAAATACCAGGAATCTTGAAAAACATCAGAAAAAGATCAGCAAGCTCAGCAGCTAATGCTTTTTGCATGGTTGGGATCAGATGACTCACATATGTTCACATTTCCAGGTACTCCCTTCTGCTGCTTTTTATCAAGAGATATTTTTCAAGATCTTCTTCTTTCACTTGTACAAACTCTTTCCTTTTGTCAATGTTTCTATCCACATGCTTGCAGCTTTTAGAAGGTAGCATAAAGTTATTAAACCTTCTGGTTTGAATTTTGACATCTGCAATGATATAACACCAGTAAGAATTTTTTTTTTTTTTTTTTTCCCCCTCTGCATTTGCTTGACTCTGCTTTGGATCTTTTTATTGTTGTTGAAGGTGCGGGTCAGTTTTCTGAGCAGGTTTTTTGAATTGATACTTCTGGTAAAATGATGAGATTCTTATGCTAAGAGATGAAAGCAGATCAGAGAAGACACATTTGTCAGACAGGGCTGTTCAGTGTTAAAATACTGTGAATGTTGTGTCCTTAGATTTTGCAAAATGCTTCCTGCCCCTCCTGCCTCACAAATAGGTGGTTTCACCTGTGTGTGATTGCCACGTTTCGGGACTGGATGGGATGGGATCATACAAAGACAATGACTTTGTTTGTCCTGCCAAAGCATGTGCCCAGCTGCACCTGCACCATCAGCCCCTTAGCTGTTAAGCTTTTAGAAACCCAGAATAATAGAGATTTTAGTGACAATATGTTAAGATGAAATGCCAGCTTCTTTAGCAGATGGGGGAGCAAAGAGAGACAAAAGCTGTTTTACTTGTATATTATCATCCAGAATACTACTGGGTTGGCAGTTTTTCTGATGAGAAAGCTTTCTTTTTTTCCCCCTACGCCCTTTGCTGCTAGATAAAGATGATGTTAGTTTAGTTGTTTGTCAAATGCCAACATTATAGTTGACCTAGTGCAATACAGGATATCGGGATAGCGGCTATAGCCAAAAGGTGTTTCTCTGCAGGATAGATTTAAAGAAAATGCCTGGCAGTGTGAACACTGTATGTGAGATTGAATTGGGGATCTTCAGCATTAAAAGCATGAGCAGTGTGAGCTAAAACTCTTCAGCTGTGAGGCACAACTTGGATGCTTGTCCTGGGTCCTCACCGGTGCATTAAAAAGTAAAAGCAGATGGCAACTAGAACGAGTATTCCGAACCCTGACTGAAAGGCTTGTGGTTGTTTGTATTCCTTTGGATTGTATGGAGGGGGCATAAACACCGTGCCTGCTTCCCAGGGTGAATTTGTATGTTTATTGTTCACTAACGTACTTCCCAGTTCTAGATATGTGTCTCATTAAACAAATTCTCTTCTCAGTGTAACTGCCTTTTCCTGGGCATTTGCACGATTTGAGTCAGAACAATACACTGCTGCTTTACAGCTGCTTTACAAAACTAAATGGGAACCTGATTTAAAACAGGTTTTAAAACATGAGCTGCCATGGCTGCAGACTGGTGAGCGCCAAGCTCCCTTGCTTGATATGAATGCCATTCCTGACTGAGGGAAGAAGAGTGCTTTAAGAAATTAATATTCATGTATATGGGAAAACAGCAATTACAGTTCTACACATGTAATTTGTCCCTTGACAGCCCGTATCCCTTTCAAATCATTGTTCCTTGAAAACAGAGCCTCAGGCTGCCTCCCAAAGTCAGGTAGGGAGATGAGAAAAGGAACGGTCAGATGTCTTGGTGGGTTTGGAGGAAGATAAAATCAAGGACGTTTCAATGCAGGCTCTGGGCTAGGCTCCCGCTCCCGTCACAAAACTGTGGCGAGTCGCGCGGCTTCACAGGTAGCTCGGGGCTTGTGTTCAGGGAAGCGCTGTGTACGTAAGAGGTTGCTTAAAAATACCACAAAATACTTGCATGTGCCTCGTAACGTGAATTCAGGAAGGGGAGGTAAAAAGTAAGTCTTAATCTTTCAAATATGTAAACATATAGCCAACTTGGAGCCTATGGTTCATCCATTTGAATTATCATCAAAACCAAAGAGAATACTCACAGGCTGAAAACTGGTGCTTGTGATGCAGAAATTTTAATTTTATTTTCTTAGGCTGATGGAAATGCCACCCTATCTAGGCTGCTCCCTGCCATATTGTGTATTCAACTTGTCTCTAGCTTTAATGCCACTTACAGCTCTAAAAAAAATACATCTTTCTGTCTGTCACATCTTTATTATTGCAGTTGAGTAATTATTTTCAACATGATTTAATAACTAGGACTTAAGTTTCTAGGTGTGTGTGTATCTGCTGGAGTGCTTTGAATATTTTTATAGAGTTTATGTAGTTTCCTTCCTGCAAGCTGCTGCTTGAGATTTTTTGAACATTTGAGGAGAATGTTCATTTTGATAAATAACATTGTGTGCCTTTTCGGGGCCATCTAGGTGAAATTAAGCAAAGTGACATTTTTGATCAAAAGCAAATGAAGACTAAATAAGAACTGTCATTCTGTGGTTTTGGGAGCAGAAAAATGGGTGAGTGGGAAGGAGTATGAAGCAGCTCCTGATTGGGAAGCCTCGTTCCTGACTCCCTCTAGGCAGACGGATTAACATTCCTGAGAGTTTAACGTGGACCGAGGGCCTTGGCTGCGAGAGTGTCTGCCAGGGCAGCGGCGGCCCTGGGAAGCGGTGCCGGGCTGGGAAGTGTGCAGGATGGGAGCCGGGGCTGCCCGCTGCGCCGAGCGCCCTGGCCCCGGTGTGCGGAGCGCCCTGGCCCCGCGCGCTCTTCCTTCAGCAGGTCGGGGCCCCGCAGCTGCTCTCACCAAACAGGCTGCCCCTTCCATTGGGTGCTTTGCACTGTGCATGCTGGGGAAGGCTGGGGAATATCAGAAACAATTCTGAACTGGCAGTTGTTTGGTTTGGAGCAAACGTGGGCGTTGTGCACAGGGAGCTCCTCTGCAGGTACAGATGGGATGCAACTTAGGAGCAGGTCAGAGAGGAAAGCCTAAGTTTGCATGAAAAAATACTGCAAATCACACTACTGTTTCACTGGTTTTTGTAGTTAGTGCTTGCTGTTCCTCCTTCATGCTCGTTGTTCTGCGTGGTACTTGCCTCACAACAAAGTCATTGGCCTGTCTACACATGGCATTTGGGGGATGATAGCCATCCCCTACCCTCAGAACCTGGACTGGGGCCTCTCCCTGAAGAGTCCCAGTCCTCCGTGTTCACACAAGCCCATAAGTGCCCCAGCTTGGTGCTCTGACTGTGCCTGACCTCAGGCCTCAGCACCGGGGATGTGCTGGCCGTCCAGGGACCTCCATCCGCTCGGTGGCTGCAGGAGATGGTAGGGTGGCTCCTGCGCAGCCCGCACAGCTCAGCTGTGCAGCCGGGCTCTGGAGAGTCACCACAGCCTTGGGAGGGAGCTGCTAAACTGCTGATGAGACTGCAGAAGAAAAGGTTGTGTTTTGAAGTGGTTGCTTAAATCCTGCAAATAGATGTTCTGGTGTGAACGCCTACGCTCAGGTATTTAAGACTGTGAGTCTACATGGGCCTGTGGGTCCTTAGAAAACTGCATAGTAAAAACCCCGTGTGTGCCAGGCTGTCTCACCGTTCACCCATGCTCATCCTCACTGCTGATCCCAGCCTGCAAGGGCGGTGGGACACCGACAGTGTCCCGTGCTTTCAAGGGATACAGATTTCTGTGCTGTTTGACAGTAGGCTGCTTTCTAACTGCAAGCACTGGCTCTGTGAGAAGTGCTCCAGGCTCCCAGAACCAGCCCGGAGGGCGCGAGCAGGAAGGTTTCGGAGCCCCGGGGCCCGAATGCTGCCGCTTGAAGCTCCAGGGTGTCGCACGCGGCCCGCGCTGGCAGGAGCCCTGGGGCTGCGGCTGCAGGGGCAGCTTGTTCCCGTCCTTGTCTCCAGCGTGCGTGTCCAGCCCTGCACGCATGGAGGGCCGGAACGCGGCGCCCGCGGCCGCTCCCGACCGCGTCTCCGTGCTCCAGAGGGACGGGGCCGCCGGCAGGGCTGGGGCGCTGCCTGCGAGGCTGGGCCGAGGCTGCACGGGGCTGGGGGTCTGCAGCCTGCAAACCCAGTGCCGTTCCAGTTGTTAATTGACTTCTTTGGGACTAAATTACACTAGAAAAGAAATAGTACAATAAGGCAGCCAACTCGGAGACAGAGCAGCCCTACAGACATTGCTTCCTTTTGGCTTTAGGCAAAGGGCATAGGGACTAGCAGCACTTCCTTTGGTAAAGGCTTGGGCTGTGGCAGGTGGGACACGTGAGGCAGGGAGCCTCGAGTGGGAAGTTGCCTGTGCATGTGGTGAAACACCAGCACCCGTAGGAGTCGGCGCCTGCATGAAGGGGCAAGCGAAAGGATCAGCTGAGCAGCCAAAACATCCCAGCTCATAAATAAAACATTTTTCCTTAAAAACAAAATCAATGAAATAATAAACTCCCAATGTAAATACTGGAAGGTCCAACATATCCCTCCGCCTCCTGACTGATACACTTCCCCTGCTCCCCTAGCACAGGTTCGTAAAGCAGCAGTTTCTCTCTGCACACACTGGGGTAGAAGATGGTGTGACTCGTGATGTTGCGTTTGCTTACGAAGAGGTTGGCAGGAGAGAAGTGTGGTGTTTGCAGAGACCCTAACGTTTCTTGTGTGTTCATGTCTTGACTGTTTAATTTGAGTTTTATTTGCTGTATGTCTTCCAGACACACTTTTGTTTGTGTATTTATTGTACTTATTTCAAAAGACAATAATAATTCGATTAAATGATAATCAAATTTTGTCCTCAGAAGCTGTTTAGATTTGGTGTTAGTGGTGGGCTCACTAAGGTTTGCTCAAGTGCATCTGTCTTATGTACAGTATTTTGATAGTACTTCAATATCTAAGGAATTATTCTGGCAAAAACAATCGAGCTTCCCTGTACTTATACTTAAAAGAAAACCAAATAAACACAAAGCACCTCAGAGTGGCAATATTTATTGAAAATGAGCAAGCTCTTTCCCATCCATCCCCATATAAAAAGTATTTTTTATTCACAGTGAGCTGTGAAAGTTAGGAAGTTTATTTTTCTCTGCCTTGCCTTTGTGTGGATTCTCTGCTGTCTAATGTTGTGGTTGAGTGTGCACTGCAAGCTTTCTCTCAGCATGTAAGCTAATCATCTGTCAGTCTTCTAGCAGACAGCCTGCTATCACAAAACACCTGGAAGCTCAATATCTCTTTCACTTTTCTCCTTTTGTCTGATTTCACAAAATTGTCTGGTGTGTTCCTGAATTATTGCAGGGAAGAGCCTGACTGTGGCAGAGAAATGCTCCATTTGAGAAAATGGAGCAGTTCTGCAGCAGTCTCACTTTGGTATGTGGCCATCTGGAGAATTACAGCTTGAAAACGTGAAATCCTCTCTGACAAAGCTGAAAGAATTCCTTATTAATAATATGGAGCTTTTCAGCAGGGTCTATTTGAGGTGCTTTGTGGGGAGACCAGAACCCACATTCCCACTTAAGAGTTAAAGCCCCAGAGGGGGACACAGCAGCCGAGGCCACCGCGGTGGCCGGGGCAGAGCTGGTGCTGGACCCTGCATCTCCCGAGCCCGCTCCGGCTGTCCGGTGTCCAGCAGCCCCAACACCCATGGAGGCATTAGGAGGTTAGGGCTTTCCGTGAGCCCAAGTGGGTGTCTGTTCCCCACAGAGGCAGGCACAGGCAGCCTCTGGCCCCATTTTCCTGCTGCAGATTAAAGCAGCTCTGCAGAAAGTGTATTTCAAGTTTCTGTCGTACAAATATGCTGCTAATTAGGGATGTGAAGGGGCTGAACTCAGCTGCAAGGCTGCTGATCTTCCCCAGCGCGCCGCTGCCTGCCAGCATTGTTAGCACTCACACTAACCCCTCATTGTCTGCTTTCTATCTCGTTGGGTCCCGAGCATGCACAGAAGAAAAAGGAGGATTGATGTCTTTATATTGTAATTTCCAGCTGTCTGCAGGGCACCCTTCAGCCATTTTCAGCAGTGCTCAAAAGCATGCTCTGCTGTTTTTAATCTTGTTTTGCTTTTGTTTTTCACTGGTAGCACTCTCTCATGCCCAGAGACCTTTTTTTTTTTGTTTTTAATTTTTACTTCTGTAGCTGTGCGATTCTGCCTTATTAACTTGAATTCTGCTTCTAGTCTCACCCTTCCCAGGGTTATCTGTTATAATGGATAGAAAAAGAAAAGTGCATATGCCAGCAGTTCCTACTAGGAGTTCTAATGTAGGTTAGGGAAAGAGCAATGCTCAAATATCGTACAGTCCTGGTTAATGACAGACTCATTCTGCAGTCTTCAATCAGCTTTAGTGGGAATGTTGTTCAATTTAAGTATTACAGAATCTGAGTCACTGTTTTTGTGTTGGGGGGATGTGATTTTTTTTTAAATACATTTTAGGATCCTCTGGAGAAAAAAAATAGTGTTTTGCAGTCTACAGAATAATGTTTTAAATAATGATTGAGAAAAGAGCAGCCATGCTGCTGACTCGCAGGAGCATTAGCTATTAAAAACATATTTAAATTCACGCAAATGAAAATGCTGGCCTATGGAAAAGCAGTTTTTCCTATTTTAATAATGGCTTTTGAAGAATTTTTTGCTTTCATCCATTTCGAACTTGGTTCATAAGCTAACTGCAAAAGATCAAGCTGCTTGCCTACGTTGGGCAATAACGTGCAGCTTTAACCACTTTCCAGCAAAAATACTGTAGGCCTTTGCTTGACTGCTGTGCAGTGACTCCGGGGCGTTGAGGGGGAGCTGCTCTCCTTGCAGTGCTGCTGTGAGCTCAGGCCAATCAAAGGCATTTACATGGTGTCAAAATAATCAGCAATTACTGCTCTGCAGCTTTAGTTCCCTCTTTTTGCAAAATAAATGGACTTGTTCTTGTGGTTTCTATGCCCGCGTAAGTATTTTGGCACCCTGAAGTCTTTCTCGCCTGTGCTGGCGGCCCTGATAGGCATTTTGGCATAACGCAATTTATTTTTGCGGTGTAAAATTCTGCTGGAACATAATGGGCCAGGTTCTGGGAAGTGCCCTGCTCAGGAAGCCACCTTGAAGGTGCAGGATTCCTGCTGCCGGTCGGGATTTGCGGCAGCCGACGGCCGCTGCCATCCCTACCGCGGGCGGCAGCCCCCCGCCATGCAGGAGAGAGCAGGAAGAGCTGCGAGGGCAGCAAGAGGCGGGTAAAACCCCCCCGAGAAGCCGGCGGTTGCGAGACCGCCGAGAGCAGAACGTGGGGCTGCGGAGCGGCCCCGCGAGAGCCGCAGCGGCAGCAGGAGGACGTTGCGCCCGCGCTGCCGTCGTCCCTGGCAACGCCGCTCCGTGCAGCCCCGCGCCGCTTGGCGGGCGCCGCGCTGCCTTTTCTGCTCCGCGTTTCTCGCCCTGGAAGCCCAGCGTTTGTTTATCGGAGGGGGGGGAAAAAAAAGGCAAAATAGAATTAAAAAGCACCGTTACATCCTTAAAGCATGGCTGCTTGGGAGGGGCGGCTGGGCTGAAGCTGTGCAGAAAGAAAAGGATTGTTATTCATTAAGCAGATGACAGCACGGGGAGTAAAGGGGATAAAACTCGAAATCTGAAACCTGCTGCTTTAATTTTAGCCCTAATTGAGGCGAGTACCCGTGATGGTGCTGGCGCACGTATCAGATCTGCGCGACGACGCTCGCTGGCTCTGCAGCCGCAAGCCCCAGCCCCCTGCATGCCCTGCGCGAGCAGGGGCTGCATCTTCTGCTTGCTTGCACGTTGCAACGGGCATCTTGGAATCGGTTTGTTTCCTTGCAGGAGCAAAATGCAGCCCAGGCTGGCTCCCGAGGTGCAGATGCTTTAGTCATTAGCGAGGTTTCTGTGACTACAGCTCTGTGTCCTAGCATGGGCACACTTATCTCTTTTGTTCCTCCTTTGCAGCACTGATGCTTTTCTAGCCCCCTTCCCCCTCCTCCCTGTTTTGTTTTTTTTTTTTCTTTTTCTCATTCTCTATTACTGAAATGCAGGGAAAAAAGAAATGAGATCCAAAGCTCCTGCATATCCCACCAAAGCCTCCTGCAGGCTGGGAAGAAGCGGTGGTGGCGGGGGCTGCAGCGCTGCGGGTCATGGGGAGCACTGCCCTCACCCTGCAGCTCAAGGAGCATCCAGGGGCTCGGCATTCGAGGGGCTAAGGGGGGTTTGCTCTAAATGGACTGGCTGTGCAAAGCTTTCTGCTTATGCTCCCTAATGCAGGAATTCTGCTGAGAGAAGGGAACTTTCCAACCGGCAGAGAGGGTCTGATCCTTCACTAAACTGCCTGGATTTTTTGCCATTGAGATAAATGGGAATAGGGCATTACTGTCCATTCATATTTGACATTGTGTAGTACTGGATGCAGAAGCCTGAGAGCTGGGGAGCTCCCAGCAGAATCAGCCAAGGCAGGAAGAGTCTTGACCTCAGCTGCACGGTGCAATTCTAGAGCGGGCGCATTAACGGCCTCTCCTTGAGCTGTTTAGTGCAGATGTGTACTGTGTGTGTTCGTGTGTTGATGCCAGCTTTCACGAGCTATGAAAAGCTCTTTTATAGTTTCCTGCAATGCTACGTAGTCAGCACGCAAACAGCTAAAGGGACTCGCCAGGGAAGGGGGAGCAGGTGAACCCACGACGGGGGCGCGCTGCCCTGCGGGGCGCTGCTGCTGCCGGCGCCGGGGCCAGGCTCCGAGCCTGGGGCAACGTGCCCCTTTACCCCCTGCTCGGCAGCCCGAGGTGCCTCTCGGCTCCTCGGCATCGCTGGTGACCGGCAGCTGGTGGCACCAGCTCGGGAGACGTTGTCCTCGCAGGGCTGCAGCAGTGCTGGCCTCCCCACCATGCACTCGGAGCCCTGCGCGATCCCAACGGGAATCCCTCGTCCCACGTGGAGGGGCTGCCCCGTGCAGGGGCTTAGTCCCTTATGGACGCCCTCCACATCCTAATAACGAGGAAGAGACAGCATCATCCAGAGACAGCATCATCCAGAGACAGCAGGGACAGCAGTGGGGTGGAACACACAGGTAATGGGTAGATTGCCAGCCAAGCCTGTTCTTGGTCCAAAGCTTCTATCTTATATCTGCAGTGTTAAGCAAGCATTAAATGTGTGGTAGAGTGCAACAAATTATCTCCCTGGCCTACAGTCAGTTTATAAAGTAGGTTGCAGGGTTTTCCCCTTCATGGTCTTTTTTCTCATTGTTACAGTATAATATCTGTATTAAAATCATGAATTATTGAGAAAATAACCAGATTATGAGCACTTACTGGAAAAAAAATAGTGGATGTCAGAAAATAATGAGTCCTGGAATAGCATCTTTGGCAGTCTTTCCTCTGTATATTCTTGGTGATGCAGAATACCCCCAGAACAGCCTGTCATGTTGTTTCTGTGTCTTCTTACACACAGCTGAACTAAAACTGAATGCTAGTTTCTATCTTCAGCCGATTTATATTTTATTTTCATGTGTATTTAAATACTATATTCTCCTTTTGTTTGTCAATTCATTGGCTTCAGTAAATGAAGCCAGTTGTCTGTTGCTACAGACACACAGAGTGTGACACCCCTGAGCAACACGGGTTTCCCCACAGTCCCCAAGCTGTGCAGTGACCGCGAGCAGGGACACGGCCCCGTGTCCGGGGACCCCTCGTCCACAGGCAGCAGGGTGGCAGCTCCTGCGCTCCTGGGCCTTGCTGCAGAAAGGAGCCACTAAGTGCTCTAGATCTCCCCATCTAGGTAGAACTTCAGAGAGCTGCCTCCTTAGGCCTAGTGGATCTGCATCCATTTCTTCTATGGAAAGGGGCTCTGTGGCTACAGCTCTGAGTGTGGCACTGGGTTCAGTGTCACCAGCTGGTGGCCTTTCAGCAGAACCAAGAGGATTTGAATTCTTATTAGACCTCTTGCTCCTTTGAGAACTATACAGCCAGCAGATGCTTTGCAGAGAAAGAGAACATCATTCAGGAACAACCTGGTGTTTATTAATCAACAGAACTCAGTGTTTGGGGTCCTCGGGCAGGAAAGGAGAGCACCTGAGCGAAGCCAGCAGGCCCGCTCCGCTCGCGGCGCCCAGGAGCAGCCGCCTCGCGCGCTGTGCGGGGCCGCTGGCCTGGGGCAGCACTCGGGGCTCGCGCCGGGCCTGGCTTGCCCGGCTGCTCTGCCCCTCACGTGTCCGGGGGTGTTAGGCTCCCTCTATT
>JAVCKT010009402.1:0-11067 GCA_032273925.1 Rhynchotus rufescens | reverse complement strand
GAAACAAACGATTACAGGAGCTTCTTCATCTATATCTTTAATGAGATTTCTAACCTCCAGGTTTAGTAGCCTCTGGTAGTAGCCAGAAGAAGACTCAAAACTCATAGCAAATAAAAGTACTTCCGAGGCTATGGTGATTGTGTTCAGCCAGTTTCATGCTGTTCAAAGCTGTGCTCATGATTTTCTCTTGTCCCTGGGGTTGACAAAGCTGCTTCAGTTTCGCATCTCTATCCCTTAGTTTCTCCCTTGTTTCTGAGCCCTACAGTCTCAGCAGGTGAGACATTAACTTTCCTTGCCTCAACCATCATTTATAAATCCATCCTTGCACTACCTGTTTCTCAGACTCTTTCCTCACTGCTGCTGTTTAGCTGATTCTCTCTCCAGAAAGAGGCGAAGCCTGAGTCTCAGGGTTTTATTATCTTAACTGATTAATCACATATTATTAGCTAAAGCAGCCTGTCCCTGAGCTTGCTCAAATCAAGAGTCACAGCCCGCTAGTGACAAGAGTCTTCTGGTCTTAGGTACTGAATTATGGCTTCCTCAAAGTACCCATAGCAGAATACTCCTGTGCAAGGTTGTCTGTGCCTCTGTGCTGTTTACATTGTATGGTGCAAAATTAGCTCATAAATCAGTGAATCCATGGCAGCAGATTTACATCTCACACTTAAACCTCCTGTGACCTGTGTGTTTGGTTCTTGGCTGCCATAACTCTGAAATGCTATAGCTGATTACCTAAGTTGTTTTTTACTTTTACTGCTCTGGTTACCCCTATAATGACATTTTAAAGCTGACTACAGTGTGCAGCCTATTACTTGAAGGTATTTGAAGGATGAGGTCAGTGCGGCTGGGTGGCCAGATTTCCATTCAGTATTCCTTATTTTATTTGCAGGACAGGTTTTCATTCAGTGTTCCTTATTTTATTTGCAGGCCAGACCTTGTCTGGGTAAGTTAGGGCTCCATTGCGTGAGGCTGCCTTTGTGTAGAGATGCACACGCTTGTGTTTCTGGGGGTGAATAATTTTACTGAGTCTTTGAAAAAGAGCAGATTTGAGAAACGAAATACGGATTTTGCTTCTGGTGCAGCTCGAACATTAAAGTGGGGCAAAGGACTCTGATCTTTTTACTCACACTGACAATCAGTTACCAACACGGGAGTCAGTGGATCTATTTGTGGAGGCAACTGCTTGCCAGCATGAATAAGGGGATCAAAATCTGGTCCAAAATTACTGCCATCTGATACTATGGCGATTGAGAGAACATATTTAAAACAGCTTGTGTCCAAGACACATTTTTTGTTGTGATGTTCTGGTGGGGTAGCAACAATTCCAGGACTGCTATGAGAGAAAGACCCCGCTCCCATCTGCAATGACTAAAATGTTCTCTGCACTGCCAGTGCCAGAGAAATAAAGATTCCCTGTGTTCCCCTGCTGCAGCTGGGAGGTGCTTGGAGCTCTTGTTCTGCCTTCTTCTCAGCAATAGCACTGGTTAAAACTGCTTAGCAGGTTTGGACTAATAGTAGTATTAAAAACAGAGCATTTAGGGCTCAGTTCGATGTGACAGCATATTGCGGGCAGTTGGCCAGAAAAGTAAAATGGAATATATATTTCTCTGATTTTTTTCCGAGGAATTTGAAGTAAGTTAAAATATATTTTCCAAATAAGGTAAACATTTGTGTTTAGCTATTGCATACTCTACATTTCAATGCTAAAAATCAAATAGGAACATACTCTCTATTGCAGCATGCCCACAAATATAAGGAGGTGTATTACATGCTGGCTTCATATGGCTCAGGAGAACAGCACTCCTACATAAGGCAGTGGGACATAACTTAATAAAACGTCTGAATACAAGTCGAGATGAAAGCAGCTGGTGTAAATCAAATACACCCTTTGCATCTCCCTCTGCACTGAAACCTGTAACCAGTGTGACTTCAAACCAACACTGAATAACCGGAGTACAGAGCAAGTAAATAATTATCCTTCTGCCTTGCCACAGGAGTCAAAGCGCAGGATGGCTTAGGCACTTGCTGGGCCCTTCTGGGGACAGAATTTTCAGTGCCAGAAAAAACAAGGCAGTTTGAGGGGCAAAGTGGGGAGTTATTCCCAGCTCTCTGTGTCCTTTCCTGTTGTGGTAGCTTCATGTACTGGTGACTGAGGTTTTTCCCTTCCATGGGCCAGCTCCTGTGTTGCTGCGGCTGCCGTGTGTGGCACTCCAGCAGCACGGCACACGCTGCAGCATTTTGCTGTAAAGCTGACTGACTTGTTCAGACAAAAAAGCACTGAGTTACTGTGTTTCTGAGGAGACACAAACCTGTGGAGCCCATGGAAGCGGCTCAGCCGCATCCCGGCTCAGCAGCCTCTGAGACCTGGGGAGAGCTGCTGCCTTTGCGCACGTGGCTGCTGCGAGGCAGAACGTGAGTGGTGAGGGGAGGAGGCGCCGGGCGCTCCGCTCCTCACAGCCTGCGCCCCACAGAGCTCTCTGGGAGGCAGCAGAGTGGAATTACTCATGATCCCGGCAGCCACGTGGGAACCGTGCCTGCGCAGGGCCCTGAGCATGAGGTACGGGGGTAATCCAGGAAAGCGGTAGCCCTCGGGAAGGACACTTTTCCCTCATGGATCTGAGCGGGAGGCTCTAGGTACCGACTGCTTCAGCCCCCAGCGCTGGGCGGCAGCTGTCGTTAACGACTTGAGCCGAAGGCTTATGGGTTGATTGACTAATTGTTCTGGAATTGTTTTAATGGATGCCTGCACCTTCTTCTGGAGGGCAGTGGCACTGAGTGCCTCCCAGCCACATTGTCACAGCGAGAGGAGCAGCGAGGGCAGTGGCGGATGGCGCCGCAGGAAGACCTGAGGCCGCAGGGCAGCGTCCTCCAGGCCGCTCCTTGCAGTGACCCCGTCTCAAGTGTCGCCAGGCAGGATCCGCAGGAGCTCCCACGCGGAAGGGCAGCGTTTCCATCCTGCGCCGTGCGGAGCCTCGTGACGGGGCGGAGGGCAGCGCCGAGCGAGCCCTGTGTGGCCACCGCTGTGTCGTCCCGCGGGCCGCGGCGCCTCGCGCGGTCCATCCACTGACCCCGCGGGGAGATGGCCGAGGTGGGAAACCCTCGCGCTGGGATGTTGAAACAGCTCTTTCATATTCTCTGCCAGATCCTTCCTTAGATGACAGTCCCATCGTTCCCAGTGGATTTACCCTTTACCCTCTCTCTTATTCCTTGGTGTTTTTTTTTTCCTCTGGTTGATCCCACCAAATACATTAACTCCTTAATCCTGGCTGCGTGTTGTGTTTCTTTCCAGCTGTCAGGGTGTAGGTGGATGAGCATTCACACTCCGTGGTTGTTACACAGAGAAGGGAAGTCTTGCCCAGAGCCAGATGGTTGTGTAGCAATCCAGGTCTTCATATTGCTGGACAAAAATAATGTACCTCCATGGCTATGAGTATTGCTATCTCTGTTTAATGTGAAGACAATGAGACTTGGAGGCCGTTGACATGACAGTCTAATCCTCTTCCCATTAATGTCCATGGAAGCAAGAGCTGACCTTGAATTGGTCACAGAGTGGAAGTTTCTTCCCCTTCTGTCCTCACCTTGCAGAGAAGGCCAGGCCAAACCATGGCCTGCAGATATGTGAGCTGTGAACACCCCGTGTCTGTTTTCATGCTTAGTAAGTGTTCCCTTGCTTGAACCCAACAACCTTCTCCTCGCAAGGTGTTCACACACGCAGCAGTGACCTCCTAACCTCTCACATTGAGCTTATCAGTGGTGATAAAGCAAAAAATCAGAATTTGGATGTGTTTGAAGTATACCACCAGAGTCATAATGAAACGATTGGGGGAAACAAAAACCAAGATACATGCATGACTGAAGCTGCTTATTTGAATAAAGCCCTGAATATTTACTTTTAAAATCTGTTCTCAATATTTTGTAGTGATATGTTCAGTTGATGTAACATAAGCATTTTTCTTTAGAAAAAAAAATATCTGCCCAAACAGACCACATAGTTGCTGTACTTGGGACTTTGAAGTGTAGGGAGTTTGGTGCAGCGTGGTTTTTCTTACATTACATGTGCCTCTTTTTTCTCTCTCTTTCTTTTTCAGACTTAACCAACATAATGACTGCTGACTATTAAGGGAAAACGCAAGAAGGTTACATGTTTGGTTGTCTAATATTCTTGGATTTGATATGAGTCACCACATCTGTTCATTAGTATCATCAGCAGCATCCCAGTTTGTATGCACATTATTCACATTCCTATCTGTTGTGTTTGCAGAAATGACATTTTACCCTTTTTTCTAAGGGTTATTTTTGATTTTCATATTATTTGGTTGCATGAAGTTGCCCTCTACCAGTGGCTGAGGTTTATGAAGATATTGCATACTTGAACATGTTTTAGATTCCTTTTCTAAATAGAAAAGGTATAACCTCAAATTAAATCATTCTAAATCAGCATTTTTTAAAAGATAGATAAATCATAGAAGCAAATCCCCCTACATGCAATACTACAAGAATATTTTCCACCTACAAACATAACTTTAAATTGCCCTATATCCATTCTTTCTTATTTTTTAATCAGTTTACGACAAGAAAAAAAACTCTTCAGTTGAGATCATTGCAAATTTCAATAATGTAATAAAATACCTTTCCTTATTAGAAGTACCTAGCTAGTTATACTCTTAATACTTCTCAAAATCATGATGTAATGTACACTATCTGACTTAGTTCCTATATGTGGAGTTAGTGAAAGTCTTTTGTGTTTCTTTAGATTAATACAAGGATTTTTTCCAATGCCAACACAATTTGAGATCATTCATTTGGATGCTTTCCATTTTTAAGCTTACTGTGATATAGAACCCTATGGGAAACCAAAAGAAAACATCAATTCTAAATAATGAAAGGCTTAAAAAAGGATGCTGTCATTCTGGCTTTTTTTTTTCCTTTTGGAAATAGAACTAGACTAGTAAGTAAGCATTCCAAAACCATTATTCTGTGTACATTATTGTTGCTATTGTGATAATAGAGATTTTTATTTATTTTTATGCCAGCTTTTATTGTGAAAACATATTTAGTCTGGTTTTATCAATCCTTGTTATGCTTGTCCTTGAAACATCTTTTGCGTATTCAAGGTTTGTAGTTGACGAGTTTACTGTAAAAAACTTTAAAAAACACAACAAAAAATCAAAAAAGAAAACAAAACGAAAACAAAAAAATGTATTGTTTTTACAGAATAAATTTATTGGAATGTGTATTGGGAGTAAGGTTTGAGGTTGTAAGCAACTAAGTTAGCGTCATATTTGGCTTCATACGTGTAATAATGTGAGGTATTAATGTAAGTCAAGTATTAAAGCAAAACATTCTGTTAACATGAGTTGACCATAATAGATACAAGTGCAGGTGAGATCTTTATTTTTTTCTGTACTTTGCCTTTTCTGGATAACAGGAGGTTATTAAATTCACCTTGAATGTATTCAAAGTTTCTTCAGAAACATTAGAAGTAACATCAGAGGCTCAGATACCTGTTTGGGAGACAGCATGCCAAGCAGCTCTGCGTTTGCCATCCTGGGAGGCATTTGGGGACGGAGCGGTGCCGAGTCCTGGCGCGTTCGGAGGGAACCCACCCCAGGGAGGTGGGTGCTGGAGGAGCTGTTGGCATCAGCTCCTTTTTGCCAAGAAACGTGCCCTGGGAGATGGCTGTGGGCATGTGGGACCCGCTGCTTTGGCTGCAGGTGTGGACCCGGGGATCCTCTCTTCTGGGCACTGATGTGAGCAGCACCTCAGTGCCCAGCCGGAGAGTGCGGCACGTCCCTGCGCAGGGGCAGCACGCAGTGCACGAGCTGGTGCCTGCTACTGATCAGGTTAAAAAGAACATCTAAATTCTCTAAATCAAAGCATCCAAAATTAAATACCCTAAAATAAAGTGTTTCCGGCTAACAGCTATCAGCTGATTTCATCTGTGAGAAAGGCACTAAATGTACTGTTTTTAGTACAAACACACACAAAAGACAGAGAAATAGTTCAAATTGCAAACGGAAACACAAACCACATGAAACCGAGGTCTCTCCGTGTGCAGCTACTTGCTTACGACCTAAAGTCATAGCACAAGTAGCTGCATAGAGAAACAGTAAAACCCCCTCCTCTCTGAAGTGGGTGCCGGTGGTACAGCCTGGTGTGCAAGGTGCTGAGCACGGGCCCAGTGCAGAAATACTGATAAGCACAGGCTTAAACTTAAGCAGACAAGTAGTCCTCGCAGAATTGAACCCCTAAAGGTAGTAACAAAACTATATGATTCGTTTACCATATATGGAATTCTACCATCAGAGTTGACTGCATCTTAAAATTTCTTGGGTTTTTAACAAGGCTGACCCACAAGGCATTCTTTTTGGCAAATAAAACATGTGCATGTGACAGCGTTACGTATGTTGATTTTCAACACATCAGAAGCACTGATCTTAAAATTATACAGTAGCTTTTATACATGAATTGCTAACACTGATATACTTCAGTGTATGAAAGCAAAATACTGATATTATTTAACTCCATGCAATATTTCTAAAAATGTCAAAACACCTCAATAGATGTATGAACTGTTATTTACTGCAATGTAAAATCAAAATGTTCAGAACTGATACTGAAGGCAGTTGTCTTTATTTCCCTTTTTTGAGTAGGATAAACAAAACAAACTCTGCATTTTTACACATATTACACACTTCATTTGGGTTCCGGTTGAGCAGTTCAGTTACATCCGAAGCCAGTTATTTACATAGCCAAAAAGAGGAACTGAAAGCAGTGGCACTATTCTGTTTTTTCTTCTTCTTTGGTTTTCATAAAAAACTCTGGCTTGTTGACACACCTGTAAGCCAACAGCTGGGGAAGAATCCCATACATTATGTTCAAAATCAGAAAAAACTGTTTTGCCTCTTCAGGGACTCTGTAGATGTAAGGAGTTCGAGCATGAAGAGAAGCACCAATATGGGAAAACTGAGCCTGTGGTGTGTATATAACATATATATTAAAAAAGGGTAAAATTGATGTATATTTTTGAAAGACAGCATAATTTGCATGCAAGTATGCATTCCCAGTGACATTTTCCAAGCCAACCCTTTTATTTCTCCATTATCTATCGTACTTTTGCACAGCAGTATAAAAATACAGTCTGAACTACAGTCATTCGTAGCTTGAGGTAACACTGTGAGTAGGATTTAGGCCGTGGCTAAGGGGTGACAGTTCATGCGATGGGGTCCCTGTTCCTGCAGGGAAGTGCATGGGGCACTGCGCGGCAGCGCTCGCACCTCCTGCATTGAGCTGGGCACCAGCAGGAAGCAGCCAGGCACTCGCTCAAAATAAAGCTAGGAAATAAAAACTTGGAAGCTACATTTAAAGAAAGCAAAATCTTCAACTCAGTCTTGCAGATACTAATCCCAGAACTCTTGATGGTTTTGGAAAATGTCTGCAGAATGTGCCCTTTGGGCTGGGAGCGGGCAGCTCTGGAGTTTACATTGAGGGTTATATGCCAAGAGAAGCTTGCTGAGCTGGGGCATAGTTTTAGCATAAACAAACATTTAAAGATAGAAGTGTCAGAATAGTCGCTGTCTTTTGTCTCCATCTGTTACCTACTATTTCAAGCTACAGCTTGTTCCCATTAACTATCGTGTGTCCAATTTTAGTTAGTTTGCAGTGAATGAGGAACTCTGAGGATAAGCATGAATTTGACCTGAAGCAGAGCAGGAAAAAGGGACACCAGGATTTTGGCAATGCTGTGGAGTACACTATGGAGAACAACAAACTCCTGTTTGGTGTTCTGGCTTCGGCAGGAGTCATTTAGGACTCACAAAGAACACAATTCAGTTTGTAAAGTGGTAAGTGAAACACAGTGCAGGTGCCCTAACACGCACCTCTCCAACAAGTGGTTAGGCTGACCCCAGACATTGAAACAGAAAAGGAAATTGGCTTTTAGGAGGTTCTGACCATTTACACTTAATAGGGAGATCTGATCTAGCAAACCTGAGTTACCAAACAAAGTAATCAGAGAAATCAAATACAAACACACTTCAGCAGAGTGCTGCTTAGCATGTTTCTGTAAATAGGCTTTACTCAGCAAACAGATGCTTAGGGGCACCTTATCAGCAGCATTTTTGTATTAACCTAATAAGTCAGTTCATCCCTTGCAGCCTGTTTGCTCTCACCTGGTTCGGAGCCCCAGGTTCCTTGTGGTTTGCTCAGATACCTGCCACATCCCTCAGCTCGGGAGCTACCTCTGAGCGGCAGCCTGCAGGATTAGAGGTAATGCTTTCCCAAGGAGCTACACAGACCCCCTCGGGCTTAGGAGATCTGGGGCTACTGAATGTTTATGAGGCTTTAACAGCCCCTCTGTAGGACCTTAGGGCTCCTCTCAGGTGAGCAGGGTACTTTATATAGTGGGAAACATGTAGCTGGGTTACAGAGCCAGTCAATTCCCCAGGCCTCCTGGATGGCTTTACTTTCTGGGCCTTTTTTTTTTTTCTTTCTTTGTTTCTTTTTTTGAGCAAGAACCATGGGGCATTAGTGAGGCTCTAGCACGATGAAAGCCAGAAACACTTGACTGTTAAGTTTTTGTTGTTTATGGTCCAAAGAGTTTTACTGGTTAATGCACTATGTGGAAATATTGCTGTTTATTAGATTTGTTCATCAGTGTAGCACCTTGCTTTTCAAATAACTGCTCTATTTTATTTTTTTTTCATTTTTTAGCTTGATTTACCTGCATGGAAACTGTTCTATATCTCTAATCCCATGTGCTTCCTCACTTCCTTTCCATGAACTTGGCTCCTGACATTTCTTTTTTATTCAGGGTAGAAACATGTATTAAATCATTCCCTGGTAGCCCAGTCCAGCTTTTATTTCACGTACCAGACAGACCCCCAGCAAATCCATAGCCTTAAGCAGTAAGGGCTGTTATCACTCCAGATCACTGTGATATCTGCAATGTGATATCCAGGTATCTGCGATGGGCTGGCATTAGGTAAGCAAGAGCAGTTTCAGCTGCTCTTTGGTGCTGTTATTGGAACCTCTTTTAGTGGAGAACTTCAAGGATCAAAACCCCAAACCTTGGCAGAGAAATTAATCAAATAATTTGTTTGGGGTAAACCTCTAATAGAGCCTTATGTCTCTGACAGAGAGCCTTTTCTTTAATCTTGATGCCTTGGCCAGTCTGCTGATCAGGCCATTCTACAACCGCAAGAGACCTGGTGCTGGACACGGCCTTGTTCATCTTAACTGCAATTTGCACATGACTGGTACCAGTCTAGCTTGCTGTCTGTACAAAATAGTTTAGGTTTAGATTTTTACCATATTCTGTCTGCAGATTATTCCTAGATAGTATTCATTAGGCTGAAATGAAGGAAAAATCTGCAGTTAGGGGAAGGGCCTGAAAAAGGCTTTGAACTTTCCTTCACTCAATGTGTGCTTGTTGTGTCTAACTAAAACCTAGTCAAATCAGACGAAAACTGTAAGAGATTTCAGAGGAAATTTGCCCAGGTCTTACAAGCCCGAGAGCAGGAGGAGGCAACCTGGAGACACCTCTGTTGTTTGGATTAAGTTCCTGTGCTTAGGTTTGCACTGTAGAAACGAACCACAAGAATTTGCAGGGTTAGGTAAAACACTGTTGAAGGGGAAAGGCACATTCCACACATGAGAGCAGGGAAGGGAAGCAGGGAGCGGGTGGAATGGAAAGGCTGGTGTGTGGGTATAGCTCAAGAAAGTGAGACTCTTCATCCCTAACCTTTTTGTATAATCAAAAATACAGGTGTTTTTGTCCTGTGGAACTTAAGGAGATGTTCCTGGAGCTTCAGAAAGCCCAAACAGAGGGTCCCCAATCTGTTTGCATCAGAATGTAAGCAACAAAATAAGCTGAGATGTATGAAATTTGAGGAGGGGGCAGGGGAAAAAGCTTTGTTTAGCTCAATCACATTGCATTTTGAAACTAGTATTTGCAAAAAGTGCATATTTCATGATAAAGGAAAAAATACTTCAAAATCCTGAGTGCTGACTTCCATTTTTAGCTTCCTAACTTTTTCAGGTTTTTGTTTATAATAGAAAACAAACCATGTTTCAATAGCTATATATGTGTGTTAATCCAAATTACAAACATTTTAACTTGAGAACAGTATAGACAAATCTGGAAATAGTGTTTCGTGACTCAGAATGGCCAAAATATCTCAAAGTGAGCCCTCAGTTCCTTGTAGGTCACACTTCTGTTTTCTTCCTGAGTTGCTCACAATTGAACAAGTGAGAAATTCCACAGCTGAAAATGACTTGATTGATTTGCAGCTCTGTGTGTAGTGCCTTCGAGTACTGGGAAATGCCTTTGTGGTATTTCACCTTTTCTTTTAATCAACTTTTAAAGACTTTTTTTCTGTGTTTTAATCAGAAGGATATTGGGGAAGTGCAACAACATGCCATTCTTATAGTCAGCTTAAAACAACGAAAAGGGAAATGGGTGAGCATTAGTTTTGGATTCCCAATAGCTCTTTCCTCTCTAAGTCAGGATAATCCTAAAGTCAAACCACAAGGAAGAGAGGATGTTTTCATCAGCAACAAAACATTGGCATATCTTAAATCAGACAGACACAAGATAAAAAAAAATCATTTTCTAAAAAAAAAAAAAAGGTAAATGTTGGTTCATTATGGGAAACTTTTGGTAAAGTTTCCATCTGGGCATCTGAAGCATTTTGGTAATTTTGCAAGGCTTTGATAGCACATTTTGACTTGACTGACTTTCCCTTGTGCTAAATAATCTTTGATGGAGCAGTTTCTTTCCTGACAGCCTGGGGAATTCATGAAACTCGAGTAATCTGTCAGTAGAGAGACGTTTCTGACTCTGGGCTGCCTGCTTTAGCTAGCTTGTGCTTTTTTTAGATTAGATCTGGGCCAAACACAGTTGTATAAAGATTATGGTACCTTTTGAGCATCTGAAACTCTCCAGTAATATGTTTGCCAGATTCTGTTCTGAGGTACTTTGGTGATTCAAGATTCTATATAAGCCATTCAAAGGTCACCTCATTCTTTGTGGTAGTTGCTCACAAATAGAAATCTGTCGCTCCCCTA
>JAVCKT010009400.1:1268-19966 GCA_032273925.1 Rhynchotus rufescens | reverse complement strand
TTTTTTGGAGGGGGATGGGTGAAATGGACTCAATACCCTAGAAAACGTAATTCCTAGAAAGCATTATTCCTAGAAAACATAATTGGATGGCTGTTTTACTTTTCAGAATTATGATTTCCAGATTTTTTTGGGGGGTGGGCAGGGAAGGAGGGGACAGGTGGTGGAACAAAATCCTTCCTGGAAAACACAATTCTTCGCCTGCATAACTGCATGGCTATTTTGCCATGAAATGGCAAAGAAGTCTAAGAATTAGGCTTCTCCGGATTTTTTTCCTTCCCCCTGCCTTTTTTTTGACACACCTCCCCCCCCCCCAAAAAAAAGGATCAGGTCAAATGTCTAGAAAGCGTAATTCCTAGACAGCAGAATGGAGGGGGACAATTTCGCTTTCTAGGATTTTTTTAATTCATTGAAAGATGGTGACTTCCTAGAAAGCGTAATTCCTGGCAGGAAACAAAACAAGGACCACCAGCCTGTTACGTTCTAGGAGTTGTGGCTTCCAGGGCTTTCTAGCAAAGCCATATCCCAGCTAAAAAGTAGGGGGCAAATCCTAAACGATAATTTCTTGGATGATTGCTGTAAATCAAAGGGCAACTTTCCTAGAAAAATGATTATTTTTCTACTGGAACAGAGGGTTGCTTTCTTGCTCCCTGAGAGAGAGGGAATTTCCTGGTGAACCTCATAGGATGCCCTTAGAAGCCAACGGTGAGAAATCCACGCAGACACAGCACAACACGGCCTAGAAATTAAAACCTCTTTGAGAGGCAGCTTAAAATTCATAAGGCAGTGGTAGAGGAAGTCGTAATGTGTAAGTGGGCAAAAATTCCTGGAAAAAAAGGGGCCCGTTTCCTAGGCAAAAACCGATTTCCAGCAGGGCAGAGCCCCGCGCTGGCAAAGGGATTCCCACGGAGCCGGGGGGAAGAGAGAATTCTTGGAAAGGGAGATGTGAAAGCGCCGAGCCCTTCCCCCATAAGTGTCCACTCCACTCCTGGGTGCAGCCACATCCCTCATTCCCCCTTGTCCCTGCACAGGGCTCTCCCGCTTTGCAAAACTCCCGCGAATCCAACTTTTATCCACGGTTTTATTTTGCCCGCTCTGAGCTGCTCCTGCCCCCTCGCCGGGTCCGCGTGGGGCGGCAGCGGGTCCCCACGGGCAGCTGCAGCCGCCGGCTCCGGCCGCTTCCCCTTTCCTGCCCCGCGGGGGTTCCAGGGGCCTTCTGCACCCGGGCAACTTTCCCCCGGCCGCAGGGGAATTTGCGCCATGTGGCGGCTCCAGAAACTAAAAGGCTTCACAAAAGCAGAAGGAAAGACTTTTTTTTTTTTTTTTTTTTTTTTTTTTTTTTTTTTTTTTTTTAAGGAGAAAAAAAAAAAAAAAGACAAAAAGAAGACAAACGAGTGATGGGAGATTCCTCCCGCTCCTTGCGGCCGCCCCGGCCAGGCCCTGGGGTCCCGGGTTTGGGGGTTATTTGTTTTATTCCCTACCCACCCGGGTGTTTACGGTGGCGCCGCTCCCGCCCCAGCACCCGAAACAGGCTGTTTTCCTCATGGGCGGCAGTCCAGGAAAAGCGGCTTCTGCCCCAGGCGCTGCTGCGGGGAGGGAAAAGGCCCTAAAAGTGGCGGGCAGGCGCCGGGGGGCTCCGTGAGTGCCCCACGCACATGTGGGGCTCCGCAGGGGCAGAGGCCGCAGCCCCGCAGCCCCCTGCGCTCCCCGCTCCCGCGCCTCGCAGCGGAGGCGGCCGCAGCCCTTTCAGTTTCAGGGAGCGCACGTGGTTTCCAGGAAAGGCGCCGCGGGAGAGCGGGAGGCCGAGCCGGGCGGCGGGCAGCCTCCTCCGCGCCCGCTATAAGGCGGCGGCGCAGGCGGCAGCGGCGCCCGGCTCCGGCCATGGACGGGCAGGGGTGAGGAGAGGCCTGTGGGGCAAGCAGGGGGATGGAGGGCTGGGATAAGGAGAGGCCGGCAGGATGAGTGGGGCGAGCAGGGGGAGGGCAGGGGACGGAGGGCTGGGACAAGCAGAGGCCGGGCAGGATGAGTGGGGCGAGCAGGGGCAAGGCAGGGGGCAGGGGGCCGCGCAGCAGGGCTGCTGCTGAGGGGCCGCCCGCGCAGGCAGCGGCAGCCGCTGCGCTTCGGGCCCTGGCTGCTGGAGGCCGTGAGCAGCGGGCAGTACCCGGGGCTGCGCTGGCTCGACGGCACCTGCACCACTTTCCGCGTGCCCTGGAAGCACAACGCGCGGAAGGACGTCTCCAGCAGCGACCTGCAGGTCTTCAAGGTAGGTGCCCCGGCCGCCGTCCCCGCTGCGGGCGCCGCCGCTGCCGCTGCGCGCCCTCCCGCTGCACCCACGTCCCCCCGCCAGGACTGGGCCAGAGCCAGCGGCCGCTACCAGCCCGAGCGGGAGGATCCGGCCCGCTGGAAAACCAACTTCCGCTGCGCGCTGCGGAGCACCCGCATGTTTGAGCAGCTGCAGGACTGCTCCAAGAACGACCAGGACCCGCACAAGGTCTACAGGGTCGCTGGTGAGGCTTGGCCGCGGGGGAATGCGGCGCCGGCGCTGCCCACGCGTCCCGGGTGCTGCCCACATGTCCCCGCCGCTCAGCCCCGCTCCTCCCCGCAGAGCCCCTGGCGCCTGAGGCCGGCGGACACGATCCCGATCCCGTGCAGGCAGCTGTCCCCTGCGCCCCGCAGAGTCAGGTACCCGGGCAGGGGGATGCGGTGCACGGGGCTCCTCGCTCCCGCCGGGCACTCAGCCCCCTGGCGCGCTGCCCTCCGCAGCCGGTGCTGGAGCTGGACTTCAGGCTGCTGTCGCTGGAGAACAGCCCCCCGGAGGGGACACAGAGCAGGGCGGCGACGGGCATGGAGCACCTTGAGGCCCCCGGCCCCGCGGACGGCATCAAGGCAGAGCTGGCCGCCCCGCTGGACGAGCTGCAGTGGGTGCTGCAGCAGTGCAAGCTGGGCCAGCCGGCGCCAGGCTGGGGCACGGTGCCAGGTAAGCGTTGCAGCCGCCAGCTCAGCGCTGCAGGTGCCGGGCGGCCCCGCAGCTTCCCAGCCCGCCCGCCCGCAGGAGGGGACCTCTGCGGCAAGGAGGCCATGGGGCTGGCGGAGGTGCCGAGCGCTGCGGCGCAGCCGGAGCTGCTGCCGGACCCGGTGCAGCCGGAGCTGCTGCCAGATGCGGTGCTGCTGCCGGATGCGGAGCTGCTGCTGGACGCGGTGCAGCCGGAGCTGCTGCCGGATGCGGAGCTGCTGCCGGACACGGTGCTGCTCTACGCCGACAGCGCCTGGGAGGCCCCAGCAGCGCCCTGCGACGCGGGGCTGGTGCCCGCGGCCGGCCCCGCGCCAGCAGCTCCGCTGCAGGGGAACGCAGGTGAGAGGCCCGGGCCGGCCCCGCTGGAGGCTGCTTTTGTGGGGTCTAAAAGGGGGCCAAGCACCCTCAACTGGTTCTCGGGGGGATGCGAGATTTCCTCGGGGCAGCTGCCCAAAGAGACAAGCGGGGAGCAAGACATGGGAGTGGGGCTGGAGCTGCTGGGGCTGGAGGGGCCCATAGGGGACCAACGCGTTGGTGACGGCGCCTGCAGGCCTGGGCATCCCCCTCCCGCTGGACATCAGCATCTTCTACCGCGGGACGCTGTTCCACCGCGAGGAGGTGAGCAGCAGCCGCTGCCTGCTGGCCTACGAGGGCGCCGAGGCCGCCGCCGCCGGGGCCCTGCGGCCGGGCCTGCCCTGGCTCGTGCGCTTCCCCAGCCCCGCCGGCCTGGCCGACCACAAGCAGCGCTACTTCACCGAGGAGCTGCTGCTCAACACGGGGCTGCTGCTGGAGCAGCGCGACCACAAGATCTTCGCCCAGCGCCTCAACAAGTGCAAGGTGTACTGGGCGCTGTCTGATCAGCTGGACGTGGGCAACCTCTCGCCCAAAGTGCTGTGCCGCAACCAGGAGACGGAGATCTTCGACTTCGGGGCCTTCTGGTCGGGTAGGCAGCGCCGCCCGGCGCGGGGGACCAGGGCTCTGGCGGCACCGGGGGCACCAGCCTCCACGGGAGGACGGGATGGTGGGAAAGGCGGCGGCCGCAGCGGTGACCCCAGCTCCCTCTTGCCCTCCTGTGGATTGAACTCGAGAATTTGCGCCATCCATAACCCCTCCGCCCCCGGCCCCTGCACTGCCCCGTCTCGCAGCCCTGCTCACTGAAACCCCTCTCGCAGAGCTGAGGGACTTCCGCAACCGCCGCCGGAAGCGCTCGCCTGACTTCACCATCTTCCTCTGCTTTGGGCAGTGCCTGTCCAACACCAAGCCCAAGGAGTCCAAGCTCATCCTGGTGAAGGTGAGGGACCCCGGCGCGAGCAACGCGCTGCGTCCATAGGCCAGGGCACGTGGCGGCTGTTGACTCCCTCTGCCTTTGGCTTCCGCAGCTGGTGCCCAAGTTCTGCGAGTACTGGCGCGAGCAGGTGCTGCAGGAGGGCGCCTCCTCCCTCAACAGCGGCAGCCTCAACCTGCAGCTCTCCAACTCCTTCAGCCTCTTCGAGCTCATCGAGCAGTACAACATGCAGCTGGAGTGAGCGCTGGCAGCACCCCGGGCCGCCCGCCAGCTCCAGCACTTCTGGAGGCTGCGCCCAAGTCCCGGCCTCCGCTCGGTGCTGGAGCCTGCCCTGCCCCCGGAGCGGCAGCCTTGGAGCGAGGCCCACGCGGCTCCGAGAGCCCCGACCCGCCTGCGCTGCCCTACGCGCCGCCCGGGGCAGCTCCTGCCCCCAGCGAGGCGGCTGCGGACCCCTGGGGCGGGGGGCTGCGTGGGGCTGCAGCTCCCCCTGCCTCGCCCGTGGCCGACACGGGCTGAGCACCCCAGCCCCGGCGCTGGGGGACATGGGGCAGAGCGGGCGCCAATGGCCGCTCAAAGCCGCTCGCATCGGCCCCAGGGCCCGGAACAGAGGGAGTCGCTCCAAGGGCGGGCGCCGCCGCTCCTGCCGCTCCTCGGGCCGCCTGCGGGCGCGGGGAGGAAGGAGACCCCCGGCACAGGGAGGGACAGGGAGCAGGGGCTGGGAAGCAGGTTTCCCTCGAGCCCGGCGCCCACGGCACCATCGGGGCAGGGCCAGCAGGCAAAGCCCTGGCCTCGGTGAAGGCAACAGGGCTCAGCCTGCGGCGGGCTGTCAACTGTTAATATCCGTTTTTCCATAGTATACAGTTATTTATGGAGTCAGATCCTTTAGTTTCATGGACCTATGTATATGTGCAAGCACATTCTGTCTGCTGCGATGTATCTCTCCCCAGCACTCACCTGGAGCCTCTCAAGCAGCCTGAGTTTTAACTCTGTGAGGGTGAACACGTATGCAACTCCTGCCTAGGCACCTGGCCCCACTTAGCAGGAGGTCAGGATCCCACTATCCGAGACCTCCAACCCCTCCGAAGACACTGAGAACATAGGAGAAGGACAGAGCAAGCCTAGTGCTGGAGAGCAGCTCGCTGCCACTGCTCCTGCTGGCAGCTGGTACCAAAGCAACACGTGCATCCCCACCTCCTTCCCCTGGCCTTTATCTGACTAAATAAAGGGACTTCCCATCATGAACGGTGTGTTTATTGTGAAGGGAGCTTGCAAGCCAGGAGGCAGGGCACAATGGAGACAGTTTGGCTTCGGCTTAAACAAATTCTTCTCCCACAAGTGCCTCGTGGCTGGCCCCGCTACTCGCTGGAGATGTTCTGGAAAGGCAAGAGGACAGGCGGGCTGCGGAGGGCACTGGGGCAGCCGGCCGCCGCGCGGCGCCGCGGGGTCTGCTCCTCGAGCAAGGCATGGGCAGCAGGACCGGCAAGGGCGGCGCCGCAGCCGCGGTACCTGGCGGCCCACGTGGACGCTGCCGGGCCCGAAGGTCGCGGTCCCGTAGCTGGTGATGTAGTAGTGCGCGGGCGGCTGCGCGGGAAGGGCCTCCGGCTGCTCGGGCACTGTGCACGGAGGAAAACCTGCTGCTAGGCCAGCCTGCTCTGCTCCACTCAATCCCCCCTCAAAAAGTCAGGAAAACTCCCTGGTAGCAGGCCAGCAAAACCCAGCCACTTTGGTCCCACTGAGAGGGAGAATAACTGCTCTGGAAGAACCTGGTTCCCTACACGAAGCACTTACTCCAGCCTCCAGCCTCCCCCCCGAGTCCCTTTGAGGCCAGAGGAAAGAGGTGCCCATTCCTCTCTGCGCCTCCCCACCTTCCTTCCCATTGAATCCCTTACTCCTCATTCTGGAGTAACCCTCTGGATCCACCCTGCCCACTCGCAGGGCACAGGAGGGAGTCACCACCCGCCGCCGCTCACTCGCCCTCCCACAGCCCCAACCCACCTCTGGGCAGGAGCAGCTCTGCTCGGAACCGATGGCCGCACGTCCCACACGTTCTAACTTCTTCCTTCGTCCTGTGCCGGAAAGAGCCCCCAGAAGAATGAGCAGGAGCAGCCCCTGCAACACGTGCCTTAGGAGATGATGCCTGAATTACTGAAAAGGCTGCCTCTTTCCAGGGATCGTGAAGGGCCAGCTGGCAGGAGGGCTGCCAAGTCACCCACACCCCTATGTCCAGGACAGGGAAGCGCTCTCAGCTTCCTGTGGGAAGTCAAGGAGAGCAGGCCCTGCCCTGTCCCTGATCCAGCCCCAGCTCAGCAAGGACATCACGTGCTTTATGCCCAAGCACCCAAGTTTCCACCTCTCCCTCGCTCAGGCGTCTCTGCGATCAAACGCAGCGAGTGGATACCACGAGGCCAGCGACAGCCACACCAGGAGGGCAGTATGGGCCTGGTGGGTCCTGCAGCCCTTCCCTCGGGGCCCGCCAGCCCCACGGGCCCCGCAGAGCGCCCCGAGGACGCACACACGCACACCACCATCCTGCCCTCCACGTCCGGCCACGGCAGCTCCGCGGGGCAGCGGGCGGTTCGGCAGGGCGTCTTCACGCACACGTGCAGCCCCGGCCACTCCTCCGCCAGCTTCTGGCCCATGGACACGACGGCCATGAGGAAGTCCCAGGCGGAGCGGAAACCTGTGGGACCGCAGGAGAAAGCGGCGCTGAGCGCGTGGGCCCAGGCGCCGGCGAGCGGCCTGGCCGGGTGAGGCCACCGCTGCCCGCGGCCCGGCCGCGTCCCCACGCCTCGCTCGGGCCCACGGCAACCCAAAGGGTGACCCAGGAGGCCCCGCGTCCCTACAGCGCTTTTGCCTGGGGTGCCTTGGAGAAGGAGGCGTGGACTCACGCCACACTCCACTGGGATCCTCGGGATCAGAGAGGGGCTGCCCTATTTGCTTCAAGAGAAATAAATATCTGTCTTTCCTCTTTCACCTGATACCTCGGAAGCAGAACCATGAACAAGTTGCAGGGAGAAAGGGGGAGACAGAGCTGAGGGGCTGATGCTTCAGAGGACCCTGGCCAGACTAGGGCCTGCTGCAGGGGAGGAGCGGAGGTGAAGGGGGCTGAGGAGACCTCGCACGTGCCTGAGGGATGGATGGATGCACGGAGAAGGCAGCGGCGGGCAGGGGAGGACAGGGACACGTACCCCTCCTGTCCGTGGGCTTTCTGCACCGGAGCTCGAGGTAGCTGTAGGCCCTCTGGTTGTTCTCCTTGATCAGTAAGGCTTTGCCATTGCATATGAGCAGGCAGGTCACCTTGGCCACCCAGTGTGTGGAGTAGAAGGAGCAAGCCTTCACCAGGAACCTGCAGGGAGATTGCTCACGGATTTAGCTGCCCTCCTCCCTTCCCCATTGCCTCCAGCATCAAGTGGGGCGCTGGGGAATCCAAAATACAAAACCAATTCTAGCTGAAACAAATGAAGAAGTGAGGGAGGAACCTCTCTTAGTGAACGGTCAAGTAGCACAAGCTAAGGCTAAACATCAGGCCCATAATCAGCTGGTACAGCAAGTCCAGCAGCCTTCTAAGGCTAGTGCTGGAGCACGAGTCAGGCTACGTGATTCCCAATACCTACTGCCACCCTCTCCAAAAGAGAGAGTCAAAAGCCTCCTTCTTAAGCCAAGAGCTGTTTCCAGACTGGGCCGCCAGAAGAATTCTGAACACAGCCCAGGAGAAGAACCCCAAAGAGGCAGGAGACCTTCCAGAAAAGGGCCTAGTCACAGTGCTGAAAGAAACACCTCTGGCAAAAGGTGAAACAGAAGAGCGTTATCTTTGTTCATGTGCAGGCAGTGACCATTGAAAGGATTTGTCCACGAGACCATGGCAGAGCTGAAAAGCCACCTCTGGTCTCTGGAGTCCCAGCTTAGAGCCTGAGCACTCAGCTCCTCTCAGCAGCTGAGGGGTTGCTGACAGTCAGACCGGTTGTGTGTCAATCAACCCTCCCAGAAACCAGCCAGGGAAGAGCACACCCTCAGCACAGGCTCCAAACCACTGCTCACCTCTGAAAGAACCCCTCAGGTATCTCAGGGGAGAAATAGGCCCGGATGTGGAGGTCCTCAGCGTGGTCTCCTCCCCACACCTCAGAAACCTCTTCAGTCTGGTTCAAGTAGGTTGGGAACAGGTACCAGGACTCCCCAAGGCCGTGTGTTGTCTCCCACGGCTTCCCAGGCACAAACTCATGGGCCTCGGGGTTGAGAGCTTCGGCTCTCTTCATCTCCAGGCAGATCTCAAAGTGCTCCAGGAGACTGAACAGTTTCCCTCTCCCTTCGTGGGGCTTGTGTCCCATGATGTCCTCAAAGATGTCCTGCATTCCCTCCTGATAGAGCTGGTACTTGACCAAGGCTCGCACTGCTCTGTGGCACAGCATCGCCTTCGACTTGAACGTCCACACCCAGTTGGATCTGTCCCTGATGGTGGAGCGCTCCCCTAGGAGCGTGTCCACCGAGATGCTCTCAAGCTGCTGCACGAGGCGGTACCTTACAAGGAGCTGGGTGGCAAGAAAGGAGGAGAAAGGGCTGCAATGAGAGAAGCACAGGGAAAGTGCAGGCGCTGTCTGCAACTTTGCTCATGCAGAGAAGACCCACACTCACCTTGAACATAGTTATCAGGAAGGTAGGCTGGAGAAAGACGGTGTTTTCCAGACACTTGATTTCCTCGTACCATATGAGGAGCCCGATGCGGTGGAGGTACCGCAAGATATCCTGGAGGAGCTCTCTGCCCAGGCTGGCCAGCTGCTCTCGACAGCAGAGTTTGCTGAGGAGGTGCTGGAGGTCCATCATGCCTGCAGGGAGGCCCAGGAAGTCAAACCACATCTCCTTAGCCAGCAGTCAAAGGCAGACTCTTTATAGAGCCAATGACCACAAGCAACACCAAACAGCCCATGCTGTTTCTGCAGGGCAGCACCAGGAGTGCAGCGATGCCCCGTGGCTCTGTCCCAAGGGGCTCTGCCCACCCCCAGCTGCCCCACTGCAGCAAGGCAGCCCACGGCACGCTGGAACCTCCGAGGAGCTTCTGAAAAACGAGGCCAGCGAGGGGTTCCCTGTTTCAGAGTGTAGACTTGCTTCTAGATAGAAGACCTTTGACTGCAAGTTAAATGACTGTCATTAGTCATTCAGAGCACATATGGAGACAGGCAGCTACCTGGAATTAAAACCTTGGGCTTTTCTCCCTAGAAGAGCTTGCTTTGCTCCCTGCGATCCTGCAGCACTCCAGGGAGCCAGAGAAAGCACCAAGTTTTGCTGGTGTTTGTACCACCTGCTTTAGGGAGGTAAGCAAACAGGCAAGGCTGCCTGCCAAGTCACAGGAGGAAGAGCCAGCCAGAGCCTGGTAGGGACCATGAAATAAAGTTTCTTTCCACACCTGCGTCCTGTTAAACAGGAGCACTGCTTCTGGCAAGATGCACTAAAGCTGTGGAGCTCCCAACTGCAGGACATCGTGGATTTAAAACATTTATATAGGGCCAAGTGGAGAAAGAACAAGGGTTAAAGAACTGTACGGAGAACTGCCAGCTGAGGGCTCACCAAGCCGCAGATGGGCAGATCCAGGTTGGGTAAACCCACATCTGTCCTTTCCTCCCGCTTTTCCCTAGGTACCTGCTCAGTGACAGCACTCGGACAGAACATGGGGCCTGCAGGTCCTTTGGGTGCCACCGCGGCGGCTCAGCGCCCCAAAGCCCCAAACCGGTCCCGACGCAGCCCTTCCCGCTGGCGACAGACAGACTTGAACTCGGGGCACAAAGAGCACAGGCTGAGCCAGGCGGCAGGACAAGGCCGGCGACAACGCCGCGAGTTCTCCCGCAGTGCCCCCCGCTGCGCCCGGGTGCCTCCTCACCGTGTCCTGCCACCTCCTCGCTCTGCGCCACGTCCACGATCGCCGCCTCCACCTGCCTGTAGACTGGGGGCAGCACCCGCACAACCTCGGGAAAGAGCTCCTCGTTCCTCACGTGCTCCAGAATAACAGCTTCCAGCTTTTTGATATCCCGGAGATCGGTGCAGTTGACGGGAACTAAGTTTAAAATCTGGAATACAGAAAGCACGTGCCTACCAGACGCGAGTCCTGGGGAGGCCGCCCCGAGGGTCAGGAGGCTGGAGGACAGGTCGAGGTAGGGAGGCTGTGAGATGAAGGAGGGGACTAGCAGCAGCCTCCTGGTACCTAAAAGGTTAGCAAGAGGATGGAGCAAAGCTCTGTATGGAAGCAGGTGGCAGGCTGATGAGAGCCACAGACAAGCCAGCAGGTGTCCAGCTCAACCCCCAACACCTTCCCCACGAGGTAAACCACGCGCTGGAACAGGTTGCCCAGTGAGGCTCTGCCCTCTGTTTCCTCAGATGTTTTTGAGATCTGGCCAAGCAAAGCTCTGGGCTTCCTTGTCTGAATTCCCCCAATGACTTACCTTGGGGCACCCAGACACCTTCCAAAGTCCTGGCCCACCGTGGCTGCTCTGCGATCCCACAGTAACTGTGGAACCAGCCCACCCAGAGCCGTCCAAGCGGACACTGCATCCCAGCCATGGGATGTTTCTGTCCTTAGCTCTCTAGCAGAGCCTACAGAAAGGCAGCTACCTTGGGGCTTGCAAGAGAAAATCCCTGTCGGTATTCCTCTACTCTGGAGAGCCAAAGGAGATATTTCTTCACACGAGGAGTGGTTAATCTGCCTAACACAGCACTGCCCCAACACAGCGCTCCAGGATGATAAGTCACTCAGGAAAGCAAAAACAGAGCACTGCAGATTTGTGAAAGGAACGAAAACAATCTGAATCTGAACAATCCTCCTTAGGCATCTGTAACAACCACAGAGCAGGACGAGAGAAGCAGCAGCAGCTCCTGCCCTGCTGCCTGTGCTCCCACCTGCGGGCAGTTACCACTTCCAGCCCGGCCACACCAGCTGCTGCAGGCAACAGCCTGATGCACCCGCAGCAGGTGACTGGCCCCAGTAACACACGGCCTGGGGAGAGGCCCCTCCTGCTGCTGGACACAGGCAGTGAGGAACCCTGGTGGCTTCAGCCAACCTGCCCGAGAAGGCAAACCCAAGCCCTGAGAGTTTGCTCCGCTCCCTTACGGCCGCCGTAAATCTACAATAACCACAGCCCTACTGTTAACGTGCGGTTCTCCATCTCCTTCAGCCTCTCCCACTGGTCCACGTAAAATTCGGACTCCTCACTGCCCTCCAGGTTGTTGATGAAGTGACAGAGGTTGCTCTTCCTCTCCTCCAGCATGGCCGCAATCTTGGACATGATGTCCCACCTCTTCTGCTCCACGTCCGCCTCCAGGCAGCAATCCGTGTGGGTGCCCACGGGGAGCACCACTGCGCTGGGCACCCGCATGGACAGGTTGTTGATCCAGAAACCCACAAGGTCCTTGAAGGTGTCGGCATTAGGTTGGTACCTGGGGAGAGACCAGCGAAAGGAAATAAAATAAGCACCAAGTTCACGGCCACCCCTCTGGGTCTTCAGGCAGCTCCCTCCCACGCAGGCCTAACAAGGGCCCAGGAAGCGACTAGAGGAGAGTCCCCATCTCCCAGCTGCTGCCCCGGGCCTTTTCCAAGCCCAGGGCTACCAGCGTCCTCTCCATAAGCTAAGGAGACTAAAGCTGGAGGCCACAGCAGAGCCCTCCTGCTGTGCACAAGGGCACCGAGCCCGACGCTCCCCCTGCTTTCAGGGATCCCTACGGAGAAGCGAAGGCTCCTAGAGGTGTTTCCAATGCAGAAAGCAGAGGCGAGAACTGTTTTGATTGCAGTAAATTCTCACCCAGCAAGTCAACACTTCCCTAATCTCTCAAAATCGAGAGCTTAGGCAAGATGATGACAGAGCTAGTGGTTTAATGAAAAGCATGATCTCCAAGAAGGGGGAGAGTTAGTTACTCCGGTGGAGGAAAGAATAGACATCCAGGTCTCATGGAAAGGGCAGAACCAGAGCAGAAGGAAGATTCCCCAGCCCACACATTTTTCTTCTCTCTCCCATTAAGAATTCAAGCCTGCACAGTACTTACATGTGCAGATTGATCACCAGGATGACAAGAGCCTGCGGGGTGATGAACACGTGGTGAGTCATGTAATACTCCAGCTGGCCAGCAAAGTCCCAGAAGAGAAAAGTGAAGTCCTCGATCCGGAACTCACTGATCTCGATCCCAACCGTTCGCTCTTCCTCGGGCACCAGTTTGGTTTGCCCCTGCTTCAGGCTTTTGCAGATGGTGGATTTTCCTGCCAGTGAAGCTCCTAGGAACATGGTCTTGACCCTCTTGTCCTCCTGCCCCAAGCCCTCTTGCAGCTGCACGAAGTAATTCTTGATCTGCTGGATGCCACCAGCACACACCTCGCTGGGTGGCTCCCTCAGTGGGTTCCCGTTGGCCTTGAACATTTTGAGGGATTGCCCCTGGAAGAGCTCCTTGGGCAGCTGGCGAAGGGCATTATTCTGCACGTGAAGCTCTTGTAAGTTGGTCAGGTGCAGGACGGGCTGGGGGAAGGCTCGGAACAAGTTGTTGGACAGGTTGAGATACTGGAGGCTGCCCTGACACGCTGCCAGGTCCTGGGGCAGGGCACAGAGGCGGTTGTTGTTCAGACGCAAGTGTCTGAGCCTGGAAAGTTGGGAGAAAATCCCCTCTGGAATGACCCGGATTTGATTCTGATTCAACTCAAGCTTCTCCAAGTAGACCAGGCTCTGGATTTCATCTGGGAAGTCCAAAATCTCATTCTTGGACAGTATGAGCTTCTTTAAGCGGCCGAGCCTGGAGATGCCCGTGACGTGTTTGAGCTTGTTCCTGTCGAGGTCGAGGCTCTCGAGCGCGGCGCTGCCCAGCACGGCCGCGGGCAGCACCCGCAGGCGCCGCGTGGCGAGCGTCGCTTCGCGCGGCCCCTCCGGCCGCTCCCGACCTGCAGCCCGGCACAGAACGGGGGTTACGGAGCGCGCGGGGCCTCGGCCCCGCTCCCGGCCACCACCAGCTCCTGTGAGATCTTGGGTTCGTCACAAGAACACAAGGGTTCTTGGGTTTCGCATCGCTTAGCCCAGCGAGAGCAAGCAGAGGCCACACAGGAGCTGCTTGAAGACCAGAGCCACAGCGCGGGGCTCAGTCTGTGCTCCGAGCAGCTCCCGTGGTCTCTCAGGAGAGCAATGAAAGCAGAGGCAAGAGCACCTCGGCCGGCCTCAGGACCCTGGGAGCAGCAGGGGCCCATCGCAGTTTGACCGAGTCCAGAGCCACGTTTCCCACTTCTCCCTCACCGAGGCGCTTGGAGCGGCAGCAGCCGCCTCCACGTTCCCCGGGGATTCCCGCTCCCAGGCGGGGCTGCCAGGGCCCAGCTCCCCGCCGCAGCTTGCTGAGCCGGCCCTCGCGCTGCCGCCCTGCACGGCATGGGACACGGGGACATGAGACAGGGCCATCGAGTTCAAGCACTTCCCTCTCTCACATCCTCGCCCTCCAGACACGCCAGCGCTCCCCGGCCAGCACTGGGAGGTCAGTGAGTATCAGGAGGACCTCAGGGTCCCGCATGCAGACAAAGCAGGAAAAGAGAATTGCACGTGGCCAGAGAAGCCAGAGCAGCCCCAAGGAAGGGGAGGGGGGCACTAAACTGAAATAAAGTCGAGCTTGCTTCCTTCTCCTTCCTGCCCCTCGTTTCACTTCCTCGCCAAGTGACACGGAATGTGGCGGCTCCTTGCGCAAGGCTCCATGCTCACGAGCCACCCACCAGCTTTCCACACTGCTACGTAACCTGGAACGGGCAATGAGCCTCCAAAAAAAAATTTTGCTCCATCCTAAGCACTCCTCTTTCCCTTCCTGGAAAGAGGAGCCAAGGGCTCCCACGTGGCTCTCAAGGGGTCCCACATGCAGCAGAAAGAGCTGGGGGCAGCTACTCACAGGCTCGGGGCTGTGCCATGGCTCTGCAGCGCAGCACCAGGTCCTCTGTTCACTCGGCCTCCTCCTTTCGCTTCCTCCTCTCGCTCCCGCCTCCGGAGACTGCCCCGACAACCCCACCCTCTCTTTCGCCATCCATCCATCCGTCCGTCCGTCCATCCGTCCATCCATCCGTCCCTCCTTCCTTCCTCAGGGCAGCTCCCCAACGATCCAGGCACCCCTGGCTAAAAACCAAACTCTAACCCACTGCATAACCCCCGAGACAGAGGGACCTCGTGCTCTCAATTCCAGCAGCCTCCAACTGGCAGGACGTGGGAATTGCTCCCCCTCAGGCCTCTAGTGTTTGCACTTGCTTTTCCTACACTCTTTTGGCAGGAGAGCAGTTCCAATGCACAGTACCCTGATCATTTCTGAAGCCCTGTTGTGGGCAGGGCAAGGCTCTCCTACCAATGTGCAAACCTCAAGGGTTACAAACAACTTCTCACGCAGACAACAGCAACTAAGCAAGATCCTGGCCCAGACACTGTTAAACCACTCAAACCATGAGAGCTCCAAAGGGAAGGGTCACTTCCCGAAACACAGGAACCTTGGCTCAACTTCCCAACGGGTCGGGGCAAAGGCTCTCCCTACAGCAGCCCCCAGCCCAGAAACCAGCCCAGCAGCAGCGCGGCGCAGGGACCACAGACGGGGTGAAGCGGGACAGGATTCCCACCTCCACAGCCCCTTCCTACCTCCCCCTGCAGCAGCACCGCTTGGCCTCGCAAACGCCAAGCACAAAGTGCTGGACACTCCTTTCCTAGACCCACCTTTCACAACCAGAGCACTTAGTTCTACAGCAAAACCTCCTCTTTAGAGCCGCCAGGGATGCCCGGGAGGCAGCTCCTGAGGTCTCCTACAGGACAAGGCCAGCAGCAGGGCAGCTGTGGTGTCAGCTCTTCACAGCACCACAAGTGCCTTTGCCCAGTGAGTTTTTGCCTGGTGTCACTCCTGTTGTTGTCAAAGAGGGAACGGGCACTAAGAGGAAGACACACTACTGATGTCCTGCTTGAACTGAATAAATAAAGTCTTTCATTGAACACGCAGCAGCGCCGGATCCAAGCAGGTCACTCAGAAGGGGAATAAAAAAATGCAATGACAAAAACCAGCAACAACAAAACAAAACCCTCACAAGTAGACTACGCAGTATACTAGAAAACCCATTTCATGGAAGATGCAGAAGGCAGCATTTTTGGAAATGTTGTCCACACTCTCTCACCCCAGGGCTCGGCCTCCTCAGTGATGGATTTATTCCCAACAAGAGGCAGGAGGAAAGAACGAACCAGAACTCTTGCTCATGTGACTTCGGGGAAAGCCCTTGCACAACGTGCGGTTTTTCTGCTTCCTCTCCCCTCTGGGCACAGAAGCGATGGAAACCAGACCGTTCTCACAGCACATGCGCTCGGAGCCGACCCTGCAACAGGCTGTCACCCTTACAGGCGAATCGAGGCTAACGCCAAGCGATGATTTTGCTCGGGGCAGCAGAAAGACTGCCCGTGTGTTGCTGCTTACCGGGGACGCTCCGTGCCCAAACCCGCTGCTCTCGGATGCGGCTGCCAGGCTATTTCCTCGGCTGCACCTGACGGCTTCTCACTTTCAGTCTAAGTGTACTCACAACCAGATCACGCTTCCTTAATCTTGTGCCAACACTGACATAAAGGTCTCTCCACTTTATTGTCACAAAAACTAATGGGTTTTTATGTTATGTTCTCAAGCCCAGGCCCGCCTGCCAGGTATATTCTCTGGCTACAAGTTTCGGTTTAAAGCTCACTTCTTGCTCAGACAATCTCCTGCTTCTTTACAGACAATAGTGTGTCCTGCAAGAGGTTTTCCACTAAGATCTCCAAAGAAAGCCAAAGTTACCAATCCACCACACGCCAACCCATTTCATCTCTGTGTGAAAAGCAACCTGAGACCAGGAAGACCACTTCTAAAATGCTTCTCTCTCCACAGAGTGAGGAGCATTTAGCCAGGGCATCCAGTACTGGTGCATCAAGTACCAGTGCATCCTATATCAGCGCATCCAGTACCAGTGCATAGGCTGGTTTAGTTGAAGTCCTCAACCAGCCAGCAGAAGCCACAGTCAAAGCTGTGGTGGGCAGGCAGGGGAGCCCATGGCACACGCCAGAGCGCAGTGAAGGGCTGTCACTGCCAGCAAGTGATCACTTGTGAGCCATTCTTAGGCTCATAAGAAAACAAAAAAAGACCCCAATTGTTGACTGTGCAGAGGAGGGAACATGACTATCCCCAAAGAGGGCAGCTTCTGAATGCACCAAGAGGTAGGGCAGCACTCCCTTCACAAGCTTTGCTATCAACAGGCCCCACATTCTTCAGTTTCCATTTATGAAAAGGCACTTTCTAACTTGCAACCTATCCTTTATCTATTCAGCTTCCCTACTGAATGCCTTCCCTCTTTCTAAACTTAGGAATATTGGGAATAATAGCTCTTACTAAGTGCTGTCTGTATTTGTCAGTCACTATTTTTCAGATGTCCACTTAAAATAGAGATGGGTCACTCTGCAGTGCTCATGAACAAAAAGTGCTTTCAAAGAAAGCGAGATGAAGTCATTACACGTGCTAGTCTCCTTTACTGCTTCAGATGTAAACCAGTCCTCCCACAGAGGACTCATCCAACTCCAGGCCTCTTCTAGAAACACAGGATTCCTCCTGTGAGAGCCGAGTGTGCAGGCACAGACAGGAAACCCAACGAAAGAAGCAGCTGCAAGACAAACAAATGACACCTGCTGTAAGACTAAAACCATTCAAAATAACTTTATAAATTCTGTCACATTTCTGCTTTGTACATCAGTTCACCTTATCCCTCAAGCTTGTACTGAAAATTCACAAAGTTTGCTTTTTGTTCCTTTTTCTTTTTTTCCTGAAAGGCAGACACAAAACCAGCCATCAGTGCATTATTTACAGAAGTGCAACATAATCTCCCACCCCCCAAAAGTAAAAGTCTTCACTAACGAGATACTTCCAACAAAATGTAAATAAACACCACAGCTTGAGCAGTGTTTCTGAAGTCAATTTATAAAGGTTAGCTCACTTTTGCAATCCCCAAATGACAGAGCGAGTACAGCTTCGCTCACCATCAAGCGGGCTAAAAATACCACATTTCAAGTATTAAATCAGGAGTTTCTAAAGACAATCCATATGTGATAAATAAACACAAGGGAAACCGTATACAGCTCTTGATACACTGTATATGAAAAGTGGTGTCCAGTTTCAAATTTTTAGCGAGACAGGTGCACAGCCCAAAATTGTGATTAAAATAACCCTGAAAACTGTAGCAATTTGGGAGTCCCAAACATTAATCTGTTCTGTGTTTCCCCTGGAATTATTCTGCTGGTCTGAGGCATTTGATAATTATTTAGTTCTACATCTGTAGGTAATCCAAGAAAACCCCAAGTTCATTCCCATATGGAAACAATTCAAAAGTAGATTCAGCAGAAAAATCTTATTAGCATCTTGCTTCTCTGCACTTTGTTTTCCATGAGATGCAACTGCAGATCTATTATTTCCTCTGGAATAGTGTTCTCAGCCAGAGTTAGTTCAGGACAAGCTAGGCTGGCTCTGGCTCACTCTCAGTTTTCCACTTCACGAGCATCTTCACCATCAGACTTCTTATGCTTCCTCATATGTTTGTATTTCTCCACATAAGCTTTTACCAGGTTGGCTACCTTCATGGGGTTGATTTCTCCACTTTTGCTGTGGCAGATCTGCGAGGGATTAGAAAAGGCATTCGGCCAGTTAACTCCAACAGTTCAGGCAGATAACAGACAACAGCCAGAACGCCCTAAGCTTCCTCGCCTACAAAAGCAATAAAACAATACAGCAGGATACACAAAGCAGAAAACTCGACCCAGGTAAGACATCTGGCACTTGCCTTGAGTGTTTTGCAGTAGCCTTGTGCCAGCTCTGGCTCTGCCCTCCACATTTGTTTGCAACACGGACACCCGAGATCTTGGTTTAAGTGCAATCAAGCAAAAGCCAAGCCAGGTTTTTCCTCTCTGTGATACGGCTCTCTGAGGCATAATTAAACCGCCTTAACCACACAATCATTACTCTTCCTTACAAGACCACCTGTGCTCATCTGCTCATCAGGTATTTTTTAAACCACAAGCTGGTCAGTACTAACATTTGAGACCAAAATCAATGTAGGCTAAGATACAAGGCACACAGCCATTACAGAGAGTGTTACCAGGTTTTAATACAAGAAGTCATTTCTAACTTTTAATCAGAAAAGCTTGAGCCTTTTGGCCACAGTTGGTAACATAAGATTTACCCATTCACAAAACATAGTGCATGTGATGCTTCAGGAAAGGCAGCTTAAGCTTACCAATGTTTTAAGCCACTGAATACATGATCTTACAAAAGGAACAGTCCTGCAGCTGTCATAAACGGCCTGCTTAGCCTTGCTTTAAGCAACTCCTGCTTCACTGAAAGCCTACAGTATCTCAAGATCAGCTATTCGGTTAGAGTACA
>JAVCKT010009398.1:0-23588 GCA_032273925.1 Rhynchotus rufescens | reverse complement strand
GGGGGGGGTGTTGGCGAGAGGCCGCCGCATCCTCCCCACAGCGCCTGGATAGGGGGGGAGAGGGGGCAGCGTCCCTTTCCGTGCCCCCCCCTCCCCTCGACCGTTATTGTGTGTGGGGGGTAGACCTGGCCCCCGGTTATGGAGAGGGTGTCAGGTAGACCTGGCCCCCGGTTATGGAGGGGGTGTCAGGTAGACCTGGCCCCCGGTTATGGGGAAAGATGGGGTAGACCTGGTCCCTCGGGCTGGCCCTGTTATTGATGGGGTAGACCTGGCCCCCCAGGGCAGACCCTGGATTCTGGGGGTGATCCCCATCTCCCCAGGCTGCGGCCTGCTGTGAAGGGTCCCATCTCCCGAGACAGCTCCCCCCTTCTCCCCTGGGCGATGGCCACCGTGGGGCCTGCCACCCCAAGGCGTTTTGTGTGTGCTGGACTCTTCTCTCTTGGGTCTGACCCACGTTTTGTGGGGGGCTGTCCCAGCCGCAGAGCCGCCCACGGCAGTGCCGTGGCCCCCGGTGCCGCAGGGAGCAGCGCGGGGCCCGGGCCCCTGCCTGCAGCCGAACCCCCGCGGCGCAGGGAGCCCCCGGGGCCCGGGGAGCCGCTCGGGGAGCCGCTGCACTTAGCGTCGCTGATACCAGTTCCTGTTATGCCCCCCTTGTCACCGGTGCAATTTGCTGCACTCCCAAATCTTTCTTGCCGTACGGCGTCTCTGCAAACCACATCACTAGAAATTAGCAGTGTAATGAAGGCATTTTTCCAGTCGTCACATGGGTTCGCTGGTTTAGATCTACATGTCAGAGCTTTTCTGTGTGCTTCTTGTTTCACCTGCACGTGTCAACGTTTTTTTGTTTCTGTTTTAATTGCACAAAGAAAATTTACGAGCTTGTTTGTGGTTGCGTGCTAACAGAAGCGGGCACACAAGAACAGAGGCTTGAATTTGCAGTAAAATTCTTCCTTTTATTTCTCTGTGTCGGAACAGGGTAAATATTTGATTTGAATTTGTGCTGCTGCTGGTCAGATGCAAAACAAAGGCACGCTGCGGCTCGGGAAGGTGCAGGGTTGAAGCTCTGTTCGTGCTCAACTATTTGTTGCTGTTTCATAGGGGATGCTGCGTGCAGGTACTACTGCAGCTGCGAGCACGATGAGGACCATTCAGTGATCGCTCGCAGCTGCTGCTCCCTCTAGGTCTTGAACCTGCTATGCTCACATGCTCACCTTTTGATGATCAGTCCCTTTGGATGATCAATCCCTGGATGCCGCTCCAGAGTCGGATGTTCCTTAGGCAGAGAGTCCTTGAAATCTGCACTTACAGCCTGTCCTTTAATTAACTCTTACTGTTTAGCATTTGCCTTCTTCGAGGTAAGGGGGTACACAGGTCAGAATCCTAATTCAGGTTTGCCCGAGTGTAAGTGTTCCTAATCTAAGTTTGGCAGATAAAACTCTTATTTTCAGGAACCTTGTGTTGAGAAAGGACCCAAGATGAATAAGTTGTCTGAGGATTCTGGGTACTGAAGTGATGGAAATAGTGACCAAATAGCTGAATAAAATGTCTCCTTTGTAGACTTTTTTTTTTTTCTTTTAAATTCCATGATTTCATCTGCCTTCAAAATGCAGTATAAAAGCAAAAGGGGTTAAGCACAACTTCGTTCTCATTCTCATTTGGCAGCCAACACTTTACTGTCAATTTGAAAATGCGTTACTCAGTTTGTGGAAGCAGCCCAAAATTTCTTTTGCCTTTTCATTATTAGCAATTGTCTTTTTTGCAGTGTTTACCCTCTCGTCTGACTTATTGTTAGTTACTGATCATAGCAGAGGCAGAGAACTCCTGCTCCACCATTTCTTGTGTACACATGTTGTTTCTGAGCTTTCCTTTGGGCTTGGTCATCTCCTGCCTATTCATACTGCTCAGTCCATGTGAGATGTTAAAGTTAGGATGCATCCTTCTTGCCCAGTGTGAAGTAGAGCGCAGTATTAATTCTTTTTCTTTCTCTGTTGCCTTCACCATACACACAGAAGATTTAATTCTCTTGAAGGCTGAGGAGCTGATAGAAGCACTGGATTTGGCTACTTGTCTCTCAAGTGGGACCTTTGAGTTTATATTCCAGAGATTTCTGTGAGTGCTCCAGTAAAAAAGCAGGTGAAAATAGTTGTATTTTTTTTCCCCTTTTTTTTTTTTTCTCAATGGCCTTGACTCCTATATTGTGCTTAAGGGCCTGCTGCTTTCCTTTTGTTTTTAAGGCATGAACTTGTAGAACATTTTATCATGCAGGTTTCTGTGTTTCAAGGATGGTTTATTTACAGGGGCCTGCTCTCAGTTTCTGCAATAGCAGAGCCCAGCTACACTTGCTGCTTTGCATGAATTTCCTTATGCAAGGCAATAGAAGCCCTTTAAAACCATATTTAATAAAACACTAACATCCAGGATAGCACAAATAATGTTGAGAACCAAATATGGCTCTTCAAATGCTAGAAAATTCAGTATTTTAAAGAAATTCGGGCATAGCTTGTGACCTGCCTTTTAAAGGTGAGTCTTACCTTGTTGGAAATGTTCTCAGGATTCTGGCTTTCCTTTTATGTTTTGCTAAAATCACTTGGTTTTGAGGGATTTGAGCCAGAGCTGTGTTTGAGCTCCCTCTTATGGACTTTACAGTGTAACCTAAGAGAAATAACCCCCCCCTGCTTCCCAAAAAAGCCGCCGCAACCTCTGAGTCTCAGGTACCTCCTGCTTCCAAACTGCCCAGAGAGCTCTGCTGCTCTGAGTGATCCTGGAGCGTGGAGAGGGAAGGAAGCAAATGGGGTTAATAGGAATCTTTGGAGATATTTCCCAAAATCCCAGCACTATTTTTACAGCCTTTCCAGACCCCCCGAGCCCCCAAAAAGTCATCCCACGTGAGAAGTGTTTTGGTGAGCCTTGCTACTCAGAACGGCACTATTAGAGGACCTCTAATAATAAGGTATATTCCTCCTTGTCACACAATTTATTATGTGTTCCAAAGTAAGTAATTCAATGCCTTGTCAATCCACACGATGCTCTGCTGCTTTATTTTACTTCTACCTGCTGCAGAAAACATCCGGATGTCTCTTTGCACATTCACAGATCGTGCAGTTAGATGGAGATACTTTGCAAAACAGTATTTAAAAGCTTAGTTAAATCAGCACTGCTAATCTGTACTTTTAAAAATGATGAATACTAATGATAACAGTGTCGCAATGATTCCTAATGTATTCACAATGTTATTAAATAACTCGATTAAAAAAAAATCGTCAGTACGTAGTAGTATTTTTGTATGCCTGAAAGATATTAAAGAAATACATCAAAATCGGGACTAGGCTCTGTGAGCATGGAGGTTAATGCTTGCAACTTGTTCAAATCAGTCGTATTGTGAGTTTCTCCAAAATGGAAATAGGAATTTTGTCTTCTAGCTGTATACAGGGTTTTTCTGTTTTTCTTTTTTTCTCTCTGTTTTGTTCCTCCCTGAAAGACAGAGTTTTTGCCCTGTATTTGCACATTTTCGGGCTAAGAAATAGGTGGCCCTTTGGGCACTGGTGCTGCCTCCTCTGTCACCCCTGCGAGGTCGGTGGCTTTGGCCGCTGCTCTCCCGTGGGCTCTTTGTTCTTTGGATCCCCGCGGCTTAAGGCGAGTAAGCGAACTGAACGTGCTGCAATAAAGGTGCCCTGTCATTAATTCTTTGAAAGAATTATTGTAAATGAGACAGTGACATGTAAAGATGAACTGCCCACCAGGGCACAAAGAGGCTCTGTTCTCCCTCAGCCCTCTGCTTTCCTTACCTTGTCTGAGCTGTCCAAGGTAAACAGCACAAGGCGACTTTTGATATGCCGGGCTAGAGAATGTGCGTGCTTTATTTAGCAGTGTGATATTTCTTCTTGTAAGCCGACTCAGGTGTGTTTTTTTTATTATTTATTTTGAGGAGACAATGACTTTTTCACTGTTCCACCATAGCCCTGCATTGGAGCTGCTTCTGCTAGGAGAGAGAGAGAGGGTCTTCCTCACCAGTGGAAGCTTCTTCTGGGGGCTGACAAGTCTATGATCTGTGGGCACAAAAACTGTATGGAAATATATCAAAGTTGCACAGTTCACTATTTGTACTTCACAGGAATAAGGTGGAATTTGATTCAGTTTGCTGCATTTCAAAGATTCTTCAGCAGGGGAGCATAATTGCAGTAGAGCATGTGTAAACATTACACATTTTGCAAGAGAATGCCTTCTCAAAGTTACATATGGTCAGCTCTTCCAGCTGCTGGAGAGGGCTTTTTGAAGTGAATTACTGAATTAGAAAGGCCTTTTTGTGGAAATTAGCTTTGCTTATGGCTGAAAAGATTAAGATTTGGGATCTGATTTTGTTTTTCATTGTTGCATTTGCAAATTAAACTATTTCTGATGGGAAAATGCGCAAGTTACGACCCTCCCATAGAAGATACATCCCTGACAGTTGGATGAAGAGTTCGATCTGTATTGACGTGTGTTGGCATTAGCAAATAGATATAAGAACTCTGTACGAGCAGAGGGTTGTGGCAATACCAGACCGTGCAGCGGGAACTTTGGAGGATTTTTCAGGAGTACGCTGCATTGGAAACCAATTGTAGAGCTGATGTGGCCTAGATGCAAACGAGCAAAAACCAGCCTCTCCCCAAGAAGTTCATCTGCTGCCTGCACGAGCAGACAGCACCGAAAGCCATTTTCACCAGCATTTAAGCCTTTGAATCACACAACTTGTTAATTTTTCCGTGCCTTGGACCTTCCAGGTGGTACAAGCTTGACTTTTGGTGCAGGTGACATCTGCTCAGTGCGTTGTCCCATCTCGTGCCCCACGTCAGGTCTCAGCTGTGGTCGGTCGTGGGAGCATCGAGCCGGTGGCGCGAGGGCTTCCCTTTGAGGCCAGCTTCGGCCTGGGCAGATTCCTGCTCTGACTGGACATGAAAGCTGCACTGCAAGAAATTATCGAGTACTTCTAGATACTTCCACTGTAGAATTAATAAAATACTAATCTGGCCACAAGTAGACCATTTTCTCAGAAGTGATCAATGTAAATTTAAGCAAAATGTCTTGAAGGCTAAATATTTGTCTTGGCTTACTGTTATTCATCTCTAATTGCAAAGGAGTGTTTTCTGGGGCTGAATTACAGCCGTTTTTGTCAATCTCGCTGGCAGCATTGATCAGCCTATCTATAATGGCATGGTCCCTTTTGGCATCAATATTTCTGGTCCTAATGCACATTCTGAAACTCAAGTATACTTCAGTGCACTTTCCCACAAATACGATACCGTCTTTTAAAAAATAAAGAGCTATTTTGTCTTAAAAATCACATTTCCGCTCATAGTGACTGGGATTTTACCCTACTGCTTTAGTACCTGTATGAGATGGCCCTCGATTTGCAGTCCAGGATGTTTGGTAGCTGCTGGGTTTAGGGTAAGTGGGGGGAAAAGACCCAAATTGTTGAGACCTGGAGCGTATTTTTGGTGAAATTAAGCCTTGGCCTTCGGACAGCAGCTAGTTGTGACCCGAGTTCTTCTTCCCTTGTTTTCTCTTGATCTGAACCACTTGCATTTCAGTAAACAGATACTGCCCGAAAGGCCTTTGGGGTAAACTTGAGGTGGTAGCTAAACTATAAGTATCTGTTAAGCGATTAGCTATGATCTGTGTATCTGACAGCGTGTGGGAGTTAATATTTTAAATGCTGCTGTGATTTGTTTTAAACAGTTTGCAGAGAGGAGTTAGTATGGTGCAAATGATCCCCAGGAAGAAAATTTTTGTCAAGATCTCCAGTGGCAATTTTTGAGCCAAATGAGCATTGCAAAAGAGCATGATTGTCAACCAAAGATATTTTTGTATGATCTCACTGTTACTTTATAAATTATAAACTTGTAATTGAGTGTTGATAGTCTTGTTTTGTAAACTACTTGCCAGGAACTAAATTTTTTTTGCATGTACCAGTGCAATCTTTTGCAATAAAAAACCACTGCCACTCACTAACAAAAGTGGGTCTTAATAACGAAGTAGAGGAGTAGAGTCCATTTTTGTTGTTGTTGTTATTTACAAAGGAATATATTTCTGCAGCACTTGGTGCTCATCGTAGAGAAGCCTGCATTTTATAGCAGATGTTCTCAAAATGTGTATCTTTATTGGTTTTTGGCCTATCGCTTTCATGGTGACTGGGAAAACACCTTCTGTGATTTCCCTGCTGTTAATTACTAGTGTGGTGTTACCAGGTTTTTGTTTTTACTCTCCACGTATTCAACGGACAGTGATTATCCTTGTCGAAGCTTTTCCATCTTAATTCCTGGAAATGACAACCTAATGTCACGCAAACCTCCCTCCCTGTCCCCGGCCCGGACTTGCCTCTGTATCCTCCCTCCAGAGCCAGGGAAGAGTCAAAACATCCTCAGTATTGCTCAAGTTTTCAGGAGCTTCCCCAAACTCAACTGTCTTATTGACCTTCTGTTGGAATTAGCTTTTTTTTTTTTCACTTTGCAGAGAAGTGGTGACACCGCACAAGTTTTCTGCATTCTAAGAATTTTGACTCTAATGGCAGATCTTTTTATGTTCCTACGGTGTCGTCTGATGCCGCATCCTAAAGCTATAAACTGTGATATTAAGGCTTAGGTTGAGCAACAGAACAATTTGAGGGATGGGATGGCTGAAGGGAAGCCCTTGCTGCAGAGGCTGTGATGGTTGAGGACATTGGAGTGTTACCCTCGTGCCACTAAGTGGCTTTTGGCTGTGTGGAAACCAGTGCGATGCTCCGCGGTGGCTAAAATCCGTTTTTTTTCCGTAGAGAAAAAAAATCTGCAAAATCTGCAAAAAATCCAGGATTGCAGCAGCTTGTGGCTGCCTGCAAACACATGGAGAGGTGTTCCTGGCCGCTGCCGAGCTTCAAAGACCCTGCATGTGTGCTCCGTTTGTCTCCATTTGTGAAACTCGTAGCGTTACATAACCGAATTTTCATTTTTTGGCTAAAAATAAAAAATGGAACATAAAAGCTATTTTTATCTTGCTTAATGAGGGCATCTCTGCTTTTATTTCATCTTTTCTGAAGCGCTTCGGTAGGAGATGCGGGCATGGTCTAAGAGTGATTTTTTTGGCTGGACATTTCATTCCATATGTACTCTGAAATGTTGCCCATCGCCCAGCAAATGGACATGTCAGCCTGCCCAGAATAAGCATTTTCTTTAAAAACCTGTCATTAACTAATGAAGATCAGTAAAATGCTTTAGGTTATGAAAGCGTAGCGCTAGATGTAAACGTTTCAGAGAAGCAAAAAATCCTCTTTTGATATCAGTTAATCAGCAAACTCCAAGTAGTCGTTCCCTGTGAAGTGTTATATTTAATTATCAGTAACGTATACGCTTTATTTTGAAACCCTTTCCGAAGGGTGGCACTTGCAGAACTGACACGGGATCGGGTTTGTTTTTAGAAAACAGTGCAAATCGGGTTTGGTTCATATTGTAGCTTAGCTTGGCTCTCTGCCCAGTGATAGAGCAGAACTCTGAAGAATAGTCACTATTTTAAGTCGCTAGTTGTGCTGTATCCTGTTTTTACTTGCTACTCAGTTGTGACTGTTAAATTTTAAGCTGTAAACTTTTGTTCACCAGAAATAGCAGAGTGTTTTTAAGCATGGAATAGGAGCCTGTTTATTACGTTGTACTTTATATTTGTATTTCCCTTACAAATCCTGCAAGGTGTGATCATAACCCAACGCAGCAATGAATCAGGAATGACAGTGAATTCTGGAGGACTTCATAGGTCTGATAACCCTGTCTCACTCCTGCTCCCATATCTGAGAAAATCTAGGAATTTGGTTTTGGCGTATGGAGGAGACTCTGCTGGTGCTGGGGAATTTGTAGCTGGCTCCTGACGGGACACAGCAATCCAGTTAAGTGATTTGAGGTCTGAAATAATCTCTTCACCAGGAAGGTGAAGAAAACATCATGAACTCATGAGTAATGATTGGCGCTCTGGAAAGCAGAGAATGCGGCGACTGCTGCTTGGCAGGGCCTCGAATGATTCCTGTTTAAGTGTTGCCGATCAATACAGATCTCTGCTTTGTGAATGAAGTTTCTTTACTGGGCTAGAACGATTTGAACAAGGCAGTATTTCAGTCAGCAGCTGCAAGAAGTTTAGTTCAAGTTGCAGTTGTGACGTTTTGCAGCTAAACTGTGTGCAGTGGCTGGGCCTGATGCTTCCAGGGCTGCCTTTGCTCCTGGTTTCTGCTCTTTGCAGCATGAATCAAACAAGAACCCCGGGCGACTTTTCTAAGGGAAAAACCTTAGAATGGTCTAACTAATACAGAGGCCTCTTGAAACAGTCACTGCTTCCGCTTGCACTTAATTGGGTTTATAAAATCTTAAGTCTAGGTGGGTTGTTGTCTCTCCTCCTGCATCTTCACCGGGAAGTGTTGCAGTGTGGCCAAACCAAAGGCATTGCTCTTTTGTGCCTGCTAAATTCCAGCAGGTTCCCGAAAATAACAGGTCTTTATTTTTTTTCTTTTTTTTTCCTCTTTAATTTTTGTTATTACCGACTATGCTTGGACTGAATTGTAGGGTTCTTTTTCCCTGTGCATCCAGACATGCCCATGTGTTAATGGAACAAATACTTAAGAGTGACTTCAGTGGCAGTTACGGTGATGGAAGAGTAAACAGTGATGCAGCAATTCTAAAAGCAGGAGGTCAAATCCAGTTCATCCCATATGTCTGGATTTTTTCGTGGTAATTTTCACTTAGTTTGTAGTAGACATTTGGCTTCCTGTTTTGGCTTGGTAGTATTTTCCTCCGTAATATCTATTGCGCGAGGACACTAATAGCCCTGGGAGACCAAGGATGATTGGCAGAGCCAACCAGGGAAACTTTTGCTCTGCTTGTCTGCGCTTGCTTCTAGGCAGGGCTAAAATCTTCCCTCTTACTAAAACATACTAAACCTCAAAAAACTTGCAAAACATTTTGTTATAAAGCTGGTGGTGGAATACTTGAAATCCCCCGTGACCCAGACAGAGCAGCTGCTATCACTGCAGATTATACCTTTCCTCCAAACTTCAGGCTTCATTTCCTTTACCAGCCTTCCTGGAGCAACAGCTGTGCAGTTGGATCCAGTGCTGCTGTTGGATCAGCACTTGAAACTGCAGGAAATAAGTTACTTTAAAAAGCTGCCGTGATGGACTTTCTTCCTGATCGTGACAGCACAAATGAGGGAGAAATGCAAGGGATTTGCTCTGCTTTGGTCAGTTGGGCTGTGCGGCCTCGCTCTGTCCGCCCGAGCATCGGGGCTGCTTTTCTGCCCTGGTGTTCGTGGGTGTGCGCCGTTTGTGCACTTGCTTTTCGCTGTTGTGCATGGCTGGATGTTCAGAAACCCTTAAACGGTGTCACTGGCTCCGCACGAGGAATATTCACAGGTGTCCTGGTTTTTGAGTAGCACATTTTTTTCCGAGTTCTCCATTTATATGTGCCACGTGAATTGGCTTTAAGAAGCTGAGAGCATACTGTATACTTTGTGTGTGTGTGTATGTACATGTCTGTCTATATATTCTAGTTCTGTGGGTAAGCTGTTTTCTGGACAATCAGTGCCTAAAGGAACGTGAACTTTCTCTAATATTGCACATTGCGACATAGAATTAGATGCTCTGAAATACAATTTAATAGAATGTTTTTACATAATATGGTTTATTTTTCATGTCCATCAGGACACATTTTGGATGGGAAGGAAGCTCCTCTCCCATACACGCTCTATAATTGCTGCTGAAAAATGTTTTTAGTTGGTCATGTAGTATCAGAAGGAGCTTTGGTGGCAAAAGCAAGAGAGAAATAGCAAGCAAATGGCATGAAGATCTCGTGCTAGTTCAGCTTCTTCAACCAGATGGATTCAGATGCCGGGAGAAGGGCAAGGTTAGGAAAGCAAGTGCAGGATTTTAAAAGTTGTAATATGGATTTCAGAATTTTTACAAGGTTAAAATATTTTAAAAGGCTTTTATGGAGGTGGGAAGGAGAAGACACGTTTTGTTGGTCAGAGTGGTTAGTTAATTGTTGGGTAGTTTTCAGCAACGTAGACAAAAAAGTCAAGAACTGGAGTTTAATAGATGACCAATTAGGTGATTTTTAGCTACTGGCCATATTGCCACTGAGTCTAAATGCGCTAACTGTAAATCATTAAATTGATGTTAACTTATCTTTCTTTATAAGACTATTTGCTTTTCTTACCAACGTGAGGATTGTGAATGGGAAGAAATCTCCCTTTGAAGAAAATATTTCCATTGGGATTTTGAGGAACTGCCTTGCCTTGTGGGTTTGTTTAATTTAGTGTTTAATTTCATGCTGGAGAAAGAAATTGGGTGAGTTTTGGAGTCTCCCCGTGTTCTGCTCACAGAGCAGCAGAACCTGCACATTGGACCTGGAAAACTTCCCTGCAGAATAGTCCGGTGCTGCGGATAAGAAGGTGCTCAGGCTCTGCCTAATTTTGTCATTTTGGTGGTTCAGCTCAGCACAAGAGCCAGTTTAAGTGATTTGTCATTGGGGTGAACCAAGAGCTGGGCTCTGAGGCCATTCCTAGGAGCAATCCGCAAATAGCCGTGACTTACAAATGGGGATACCGAATCCATCCCAGCCCATTTAAAAATTCCCAAGCCACCCTAAGTTATTTGCTGTGGCAGTTCCTGCCTCTCTCCGGTTGCTTTAGGAGAAAGTGTTCCTGCAAACTTCCAGTGTATCCAAGTGGGAAGTTTGCACTGATCGGAACAGCACAATTTCCCCGTTATTCTGTCCTCAAACTTGCAGTTTGCCCTTTCAACATAAATCAACGTCCAATTTAAAGCCTTAATATAACATTTCTAATCTTAATCTGCACTTCGTTTCCTGCATACTAGCCCCAGCACACGAAAGAGAGCTTTTTAAAGTGAAAAACTTGAATTTAGAAGAGCGCTGGGTATGGAAACTGCAGAGCAGCAAAAGAGCAGTTATCGTGAAATCTTGCTTCCTGTATTCATCAGATAGCTCAGGGTTTCTTTTTTTTTATCAAAAGGATACTCCACCCTTTTATTATGCTTGCGGGAATTAAATCTTTATGTGTAAAAAGGAGTATTTTTGAAGAAATGGTTGTATGGCTTTTGAAGCAGTTAATTTTTGGGTAAAAGAGACGTTTTGACAATAACCGAGTTCTGTCCGCCAGTTTCTAATTTGCCTCAATTTTTGTGGGGAAGAATTTAGAGGTTCAAGTGTTGAATTTTAATAAATGCTTCCTTCGATTCCCAGGGGCCTGTTCTGGACACTCTAGGAAGTGTGCAGGAAAACTGGATATACTTTTAGGAATAGGTTTCTCTCTCCCTTTTTATTATACAACTCGAATCCCTCCCTGCAAACACAGCTGTATAGCCTGAAACTTTAACCCAATTTAAGTGGAAACAGTGAGGTAGTTTGTGTAAGTGGGTTCCCATTAAAAAGGAGGATTGAGAAGAATATGGCATTGTTAGTGATGACAGCAAGTCAGTAATTGGGTTAAATTTAAAATTCTTGATTCCCTGCTAAAGTTACGTATGTCCAGAGCAGCTCTAGTGACCTGAACAGGATCACATAAATTTCCTGCAGTGTTAGATAAGAATATAATGGCTTGCAAATGCTTGCAAATACATATATTTTTCTAAGTAAAAAAAAAAAAAAACCTTTTAAGAAGTGTTAGAGAAATGCTGGTGGAAGGGAAATTACTGCTTCATTTCAGATCCGTTGTTTGAGAAACATTCCTCCTCGACAGGCATGCCAAGGAGAAAGGAACGGTTTAACAAGCAAAAGCTTTTTCCTTACCAAAAGCTTTTTTGGGGAAAGAACTGGAATATTTAGCAATATTTTCAGCTGTCAAGCAGCCATTATCTTGGACACGTAATAGAGAAGTGGAAAAGCTGTAATGTCGATTCATTAAGTCCTCGTGGCTCAAGAAATTAATGCATCTGGTGAGCACTAAGTAATCCATTATCTTGCTGCACTATCTGGATTCACCCCGAGAGCAGGCAGCTGCTAATTGAATCTGGAGTTGGAGTTGTCATGTGAAATGTTTAAGATTAGGCTCAATTTCTCTATTAAGAAGAGCCAGTTTGGTTGGTTTCCGAGATAAAACCCAGCAAAAAAACTCCTCTGCAAGTTTAACCCCTGCAAACTATTCCAAAGCAGGACAAAAATGGCTGTTTTTAAGTGAAGGTGATCAGAGAGCTTGATGTATTAAATTGAATTGCCCACATATATATATGTGTGTGTGTGTATGTATGTATGTATATATATATATGTGTGTGTGTGTATTTTGTGTTTCTTCACTTGCCATGTAAGACCGAGCACTCACAACCTCTGCATTGCATTGTACCTCCTATATACCAGGAAAACCCAAATCCCTCTTAAAAAAACCTAAAGCAAACGCTCCCCCTTTGTCCCCCTCGTTTCCCAACACCTGTTGAAATAGTTACTGCAGTGCTTGGCACCAGGCCCAAACAAGCTTTTTTTTTCTTCCTTTTTTTTTTTCCCCGTTAACAACAAAAACACACGTAGGGGCCAGACAGGCAGCACAGCTAGTTCTGCGGTGGTACTTTTAGCTCTCTGCAACTGGGATTTAGGGGGGCTGGCTCATTAGGTGATAGCGGAGCCGAGCGGGTCTCCAAATTCAGGTATTGCTGAGGGAGCTGCATCCTAATTGCATGTCAAAAGACTGCAGTTTCATCCCGAAGAGCTGCCTGGCAACTTCTGGATTTGTTCTCAGAAAAAGCAGTAGATTTGGGAAACTCTTTGTTTGGAAAACTTATGGCTTCTAGGAGAAGTCCTGTCATTCAAGGATATTTGAGTTGCTTTCCTAGTGATAATTTTGAAGTCCCAAGAATACACTCATTTCTTTCTGTGGGGTGGTCTCACCTATTTATATGTTTTTTTCTTCCTTGCTCTATTTAGGAATATCCTAAAATATACATTAAAAGGGTGAGGCAGGATAAAAGAAATTGATCTCTTTTTCTGGTTGAGTCTTGGTGTTATCAGGGAGTGATGTGATGAGTATCTCCACTCTCAGCTCTACTCAGCATCCTGCTCGCTCTGTTACTGATGTGTCAAAGGACTCTGCTTAGGTAACGTTTTTCAAGGTTAAAAGTGGCACCGGTTTCCTCTGCTTTGCTCTAAGCATCTTCACTTAACCTCAGTTTTTGTGCTGAACGGGTAGAGCCGCCCATTTCCATCCTGCTGTTTCCCTTTGCTTTAAGAGCTCATAAGGAAAGCAAACCACGTAAACAGCCAGCTTTGTGGATGCCACATTTTCTATTATTTTTTTCCAAACTTTATTCTTCAAAATTCTGGCATTCTGCAGCGAAGGCTTTAAGATCTATTTGAATGAAACTACAACAGATTTGTTGATGTACACATTGCCGTACCTTAGCAACCAACCTGCATCTAGTCCAAGATCTGAACATTTAGTCTTTTAAACAATTCTTTGCTACCAATCTAGGAATGTTCTTGCATTGCAGAGTGCAAAAACAGCCAGTTGACATCTAGTGAGGAACAACATACATTATAAAATACCTACTCCTCCAGAGTGGGTGGAGAGGGGACTTATATAACTGCATTTCTTTGCTGGTTTAATTGTAGTGCCTTGAAACCTTGGAAGATGCATCTCCAGAGCAAGGCTGTTGTATACAAGTGATTTTTAGGCTCTGCTTTTTTAGTGTGAAACAGCTTTTTCAGTGTGAAACAGGGCTTTGGTAGCAATGGGGGATTAAACATGGGTGCGCTGAGGAGGAACATTACAGAATCTAACCAGAAATCATATTAAATAGTAGCTTTTGTCTTGTTTAGTAGTAACTTTAAATGGAGAAGATTGATATCTGCTCACTGAAGTTGCACTTGTGCTGTGTAGAGAAGGCATCCGTTCCCGGTGCTACCCGACACGGTGTAGAATTTAGTTTCTTAAAAGTGTTGCAAGGGAGGGAAATGTTGGTCTTAAATTTCCCCCTTCTTTTCTTTTAGTTACAGCTGCAGAAAACCCAGTATTTGCAACTGGGACAGAGCCGTGGCCAGTACTATGGAGGGTCGCTGCCAAATGTGAATCAGATTGGAAACAGTGCCATGGATCTGCCCTTCCAGGTGAGTTTGATTATATACATTTTTGTTCTTTTTATTAATTAATGCAGTGTCAGTGTGTTATTTTTTCCCTCGCAGGGGATGATGAAATAGCTGCTGGTGCAGCACACAGGACCCCAGCCACAGCAGGACACTCTAAATGCTCTAAAAATCGTTGTTCTGTGGGTCTGGGGCACTGTTCTGCACAGCACACGTGTGTCCTCCTGCCGTGTCAAGGGCTTGTTGGGCTGTTCTCCGTTGTGCTTTTGGGTCAAGCAGTGAAATCCCTTTCCTGCCTCAAGTTTATAATGGACTCTCTGCAGAGACCCTGTAGATCCAAAGCAAAAGTGGAATTAAATAACATGAGGTAGTGGAGAAACTGCTGGTAGGTGAGAGTCTTGAAGAGCATAACCCAAGCCTCCATGCGTGGGTTTAGAAGAGAAAGGGGAATAGAGCACAAATTAGTTTAAAAATACTTTATTTGGTCTGTCTGAAAGGAAAGTATGGATGTGTGGTTATTTTGTTTTCCCTCTATGAACAGCAAATGGGTGTTTTCACGTTCCTGTTCTGCTCTTGATTTGGACAGGCAATGCTGAGTGGAGGACAGGGTTAGGTGGCTGATGCTTTTGGCACTGCTAATTTCCATAGTTAGGTCATTAAGGCTGTTCAAAGCAATTAAAACTTCTGTATCGCTTTTTCTAGTTTTACACTAATAACAATTAGAATTTGTCTCGCAACAATGTGGAAACAATGAAATTTAGTAGTTAGCAGTTTTTCCGATGAAGGCTGGCTTAATAAACACAGCAAAACTGTTAATGATGGCCTCTTAACTATGCATTTTGTAATACACATAAATGAATTTGCAAAAATTCTTAAGAGCTTAAATTTTGGGCAGGAGGACAAGCAAAGAGCTACTTTAATTTGATTGATTTTAGAGAGTGCAATGCGGAGTTTATTATGTTATGTAGTCTTTAACTTCAGTCCATGGGCATCAGGTCTTTCCAGGATCCACAGATTTTTGTCATTAGTTTCCTGTTGAAGAGGTTAATGATTACTGTTCTTTATAGGCAGTAGTGTTGGAGTACTTCTGTGCTCCATGGCTGTCACAGACAGTTAATAGATAGAATCTTTTTAGTTCTGAAACTAATCTGGTGCTTAAAAGCGAGTACTCAAAAGTCTATGGATGAGTAGAGGAGAATCTGAAAGAAAAATCTGTTCCTTAAACTCCAACTTTTTATACATTCTTCTAAAAAACAAAGGATACTATTACAGCTAATAAATGGTGACAAGCAACAAAATAAAAATATATATTTGTTTATATCAGATGTGAATAATTTCCACTTTTCTCAGTTATAAGCTAAAGTAGGATGCCCTTCCCAAAAGCTGTTTGCTCAACTTGCTGACGAGGCGATGCCCGTGCGGGGCCTCTAGTTAGAGGGTTAGTGACCTGAGAATCTTGGTTCTTTGCATTTACAGCACAACGGAGCTTTGGCAGAAGCCTTTGGAGCAGTTCCTGTCTCTTTGGTAAACAAACACTTAGGTTTGTGCAAATACGTATTTAGGACTGGCGTTCTCTTTGCCCAGGTAGATACGTATTTTAGCACGTGGCACTTTTTTTGGTATGCACAGTATTTATCTGATTCACCGTTACAGCTCCCCAGGAGTTATGGTCTGTCACATAAATACAGGTTTTTCCATGCATCCCAGTTTGGAACATGCCTAATAATTCCTGTACCGACTCCCTGGACTTGCTGTGGTCTGCCGTGCGATTACCTGGGGTTTATGGGGAGTTAATTCGATGCAGGTGGTGGTTTATTTGGCACTGTCTTGGCCTGTGATTTAAGCCATCTCCGAGCATGTGCACTTAGCCTGCATGCTGAACCCCGCGGGGAAAGGAAGGATGAGGACCGAGGGGCGCTGCAATGCAAGCTACTGGCAGGTACCACTCCTTCCCTTTCCCCCCATCCACCCTGCTTGCTTTTATTCATAAATCAGCCCTCATAAATCCTAAAGAGACACTGCTGCTTTCAAGCAGCGAGCTTTTTCCTTCCTGTCTGTAAGTATTTAGCAATTTTTCAGCGTCTTGCGGAGCTTTTGGTTCGGTTGTGGTCTCAGGGCGCTGAGTTGTTTCAGGGGAGTGAAGCGGTTGTTCTTCACTGCCCAAATCCAACTGACACCCGCATCTGTTCCCTTTTATTGCAGTTTTGCAGTGTAGTTGCAGCATCACGGGCCCTCCCGGGATGGGGATTTGGTATAGGTGACTGCCTGGGGTTTGGGCCCGATTAAATTTCATGTCACGGCTGCAGAGAGAAGCCAGAAGGACTTTGGGAGGCAATGCCCCTTTTCCAAGCATTCTACCTTCTTATGTGACTTCCAAAGCAAGCTAGGGATTTTCTTGGAATCTTGGTTCCTGCAAAGGCAGAGAACACGAAAAGAAAGGCAGGAACCCCAAAGGCAAGAGAAAGGCAAAAGAAACCCCCCAAAGAAATGCAGGAATCCCAAAGTTCCGAGTTTATTTGATCCTAAAGTGTAACCCTCTATTTGTGACCATCTGGGGCATGGTCCGTGTTTACATTTTCCACTCTTAGATCCAAATCAGATTTTTGCTCTGAATTTATTTTTTTAATGGAAGGTATGCCATGAAACTACTTGGAAGCTTCAGGAAAAAAAAAACAATTTAGGCATTTACATTTATGCCTGTATGCTCATTTGCATCAGCTTGCTTTTAAATTGCAGGTGAGATCTGTGTTTGTGTTCTTCAGACCAGCTTTGCCTTTCTTAGTAACATTGTGGTTGAGACCACGGGCACAGGAAACCGCTTTCCCTGTTGATCTTCCAAGCACACATGCATTAATTTGGAAATCTTGCTGTCATTTGGGGTAGAATTGGCCTCATAAGAGGACAAAGAAGAATTTGAGCTGTTTTTTTGGTATTTTGGGAATTAGGAGTATTTTTCATTCATGTATGAGACTAGTTAGGCAGAACTAGATGGTTGCTTTTTTGCAGCAGAGCTTAATCCAGCCAAGAAGTCTTAATTTAAAGCTCTTGAATTTAAGATGCTATGAGTTGAGGTTCCTGTATCTTCATACAAGAATCATGCTTATTCAGGGGATGAAGCAGAATATCAGCATTTTAGCAGGGAATTCAGAGTCAGAAGTTACTGTGTTCCTGGATATGCAGCGTCCTGTTCCTCAAGCGAGAAAATAAACAATACGGCCCCTTTGCACCATTTGTGTAGGTCATGCATGCAGAGAGGGAGATGCTAATATATGCTAAACAGAATGGTATTAAAAATATTAGAAAGATGCTTTAAAAAAAGTTATTACAAGAAGAACCTTTCAGTGTAAAAGGCTTTTAAGCAATGGTCACTTCAGCAGCCTAACTGGACATTTTTGAAAAGATTGATATGGAAGCCAGATGGTTTCATGGCTTGGCAGACGGGACGGTGCGTTTGCCACATGCATCACCTGAATGGAAGAGCAAATTTTGGGTCTCCAAGCAGATGGTGTTTAGGGACTCTGCAAAGCTGTTCACGTTGGCAAGGAATGGGAGAGGATTTAGCTTTTTTTCCCCTAGATGCCCGTGTATTGTTTCTGAAGTGTGTTGAGAGGCTGGTCATTTTTTTTCCAGCTATGCACCGGGTTGGGCCTTTGCAAATATAGAAGTTTTCCATCTGAGAGTGGAAATTTACCTTCCTTATCTTTGCTGTGTTGTCCTCAGATTCTCTGAGGTCAGTTGCTGACAAGTAAACACTGTCAGGATAAGATTTGGAGAGTGGAAATGACCCATCTAGGCTCACTGTGCAAACATCAATTGCAAAAATATTGAATGCTGTAACTTTTTCTAGACAGACGAAGGAAACTGCTTTTCTTTTTTTTTTTTTTTTTTCTTTTTTTCTTCCTTTTTGTTTTGTTTTATTCCCTGTGTCCCCTGCCGTGTCCTGGAGAGAGCGAGGTGTTCCCTAAATCCCCAGCGGGACGTTAGGGTCCCCGTGCATCGTCCTCCTGCATCTGGTGCCCCTGCAGCTGTGGCCGCGGGCACGTGCCTCCGGGTGCATGATGCTGCATGCGGCGCCGAGGGGATGCGGACAGCGGCTGTCAGCAGGCTCCTTGTCACCAGCAGCTCCGGGGTCTCGCAGATACGAAGCGGGGACAGCAGTGCTGCTTTGCAAGAGGGCAGACCCAGCGTAGCCTGCCCTCCCACTCCCTAATCTCCGGCCTTGGTAATTCCTTTCCATGGCTGTAGTGAAAACGTTATTGACGGAAAAATATAAGTGATGCAGTTTGGCCATGGCTTTTTTTTTGGAATTATAGTTCTTAAAATAACACAACTGTGCATACAGTACTGATAACTGGTGGGCAGAGAGCTCACGCGTGTATTTTGCTGCTTAGAACTTAACGCGTCTCTCTCAGACTCCTTTTCAGTCGTCTGGGTTGGACACGAGCAGAACGACTCGGCACCACGGCCTGGTGGACAGAGTATATCGCGACAGAAACCGCCTTGGATCTCCCCATCGCCGCCCCCTCTCCGTGGATAAACATGGAAGACAAATATCCTTTGGTTTAGGAGGTGCCACCAAGTACCTTCCTCTTCAGCAGCGTCTCCATTCCTGCAGTTTGCTCCTTCATCCCATCCTCACCCATCAGAGAGGCTTCTCATTTCTGTACAGTTCATGTCCCCTGCTTTTCTGAACTGTGATCCATCTATAAATACCTGCTCTTCTGTAAACTAAGCATTTACCTTTCTCAGTGTTGGTTTCTTCAGCTCTAAGTGGGGATAATGATAGACATGAAGATGAGAGGGATAGAAATCCTTTACTGAAATATGTGAGACAGTATTCGTGAAAACTGAATTTCCCTTCAGAGCTGTGTGAATCCAAAGCGAAATTCCTTGCAATTCAGTGTGCGTTTTTATTGCACTTGGTTCATTAGTTAGCATCTGCCGGGCACTATTTTTTGTGTCATTTGTGAAAATGAATTTGCTCCTTCCTGCCGACTGGCTTAAATGGGGCTGCACTAAGACTAGGTTCCTGGTGGGGCTAAAAGGATTGTGAAGTGGGAGAGTGGAGAGAGCAGCTGCTCAGGAGACGAGGGAGGTGCTGAGAAGCAGGAAGGAGGTGGCCACCCCTGTGCTTGGACGTGCTGCCCAGCCCCATGCCCGTGTTATAGGGCTCGTTAAGGATTGCTTTCCTTCGGAACATCATCAACAAGGATAGCACAACCTGGGAAGTGGCCAAGAGCCCAGGCTGACAAGTTGAGGAGTCACTGAGGTGGCTTCTTTTGGTTTAGGAGGCCAGCGTTTTCTCTGTATTGTCAGGTTTGATGTTTTAAATTCTACATCATTTCTGTTCTTTCATTCTATATCAGCTATATCTTGTTTTGAATGTCCTGGTAAAGTTAGTGTGCTCTCTACGGAGAACTTGCCTTTCTCTTTTCAGCTCAGTGGCTCTGGCAGGGTAATTTGAATTATTTCCTAGGGAAAGACTTCAAATAGGTCGGTTATTTAAGTAAGAAAATGCTGTTTTTCCCCTTAACTAACTGAATCACGTGGATAGTTGTCCGTATGGGACTGTGTATCTGTCACCTCCATCCGATACGAGCTGGAGAAGGTTAGTAGTATCATTACACGTGCATTAGTATTTAGTCTGCATTCTCTGATGGTATGTTAACATCTTCACGCGCAAAAATGGATTTTAATATTCCTCATAGTAGCTGGTCATCTGAGTTGCTAAGATTTAGGGAATTTAGACCTTGATTTTTATTTTCTTTTATTTTATTCTTTTATTATGCTTAGATTGGCTTTTAAACTTAAGCTGTGTCAGCTAGCGTGATCTCTAGAAGGTAAATCTTGCCAGCCTAAAGGTGTAACATCCGCCCAAGCTGTTGGACTAGAAAGGACTTGGATATTTCTCCCTGTACAGAAGCTGCCACCGAGTAGCCAAAGTGGTGGCCAAGATCGCGGGTTGAAGGACAATTCACCATGTGAGAGATGTTGGTCATGGAGACCCTGTGGTTCCTGGCTCCACAACATATGTGCATCCTGGAAACAGTCGCTTTCCCTCACTTTAAAGCAAGGATGCTTTCTCCTGGGCTCTTAAAACTGATTAAGGTTCTGTTATTGCAATAATTATACTTCAAACATGAGATGACTTGTTCTCAGAGTTGATTGTTTCATAAAGAAGTTGTACTTCATAAAGAAATTACGGTGCAGACTAAAGACAGATTTTGGTTTTGTGTAATGCAGAGTGTATGCAGTTTTTCCTGAGTTAATTACCTTTGTCTGAGACTAAACATTCATTAATGTAGAGAAGCTGACAATAAAAATAAGGTTTTGCTTTTCCCTCAGGACAAATTCCGATTCTGCCCTGCACCAGAGTACTATGACTCCAACTCAACAAGAGTCCTTTTCGGGAGGATCACAAGACATGCAGCAGAAAAGAGGTAAATGGACAAAAAGCAGTGAAAATACTTGTCACATTCAAAGAATTCTGTTTAGATAATATGTCCATGTATTGATGGATGTCTTTTTCTATATGCACATGTATGCATAAGATTTTCTAAATGAAGTTTCATGGGATTTGAGGTTTCCGGAGTGCAGTAAGGTCTGCACTGTCAGTTCAGGTGGAGCTTTGAGCAACTCTCAGCAGGTAACAGCTGGATAGTGTGCGACAGTGAGATTTTTCTTTCCCTGAATATGTCTTGTATAGTTGTAGGAATTAATGCTCCAGGCCCTCAATAATATCAGTAACTCTGATGGGGAAAATTGTAATAGGTGTTTCTTTCAGATATTGGTATTAATTTGTCAGTTTTATTTTAGTGACTTAGGACAAGTTTTGCATTGGCAACTCTATTAAATATCTGAAATTAAATTCTGAAAATCCATTTTACATTGAGCTATTTAGGACTGCGGAATTTTATTTCTAGTAACCTAGCCTGCCATATACCTGACTTTCCATCTCAGGCCAAAGTAAATCTGTCCTAAAATTTCCCTTGAGATTCTTCATATTTACCTGTGATTCTACCTGTAAATTACCTTCCTGAGCTAGCCTCTTGTGTAAACACTGTGTCAAACAACAGAAATCCCTGGGCGTAATTAAGATACAATACCATATGGCAGCAGAATTCATCTGTTTTTTGGGGATTCAGGTCAAGCTTTTGGAAGTGGAGCCTTAAGGAACTAGCAATTTTGGTGCCCTCTGCTGGTCCTTGTTTCTGATGTCAGCTTGAAAAATATTTTAAAACCCCATAAGTCTGTCTTGAGAAATTTAATCCTCAAACATCTCCCTGGTCATAGAGGAACACTCAACAGTCCCATACGTGCACATTGTGTTGCAGCTGTCAAGTATTCCATATAACACTTCTGGAACAGTACAGCATTGAATAGAGACCATCCTAAATAGGATTGTGTAAATATGGATTTGATAAGGGAATTACTTAAGGTATTTGTGATGCTTCTTCACCTATACGGAAAATTTCTTTATGAAAAGCTTAGTGTTATGACATGATTTATTTCGTGCTCTCTTTTTTAGTTTTGTTACTGACTGTCCCTGGAATGGAGGAGACCACCTCAGAGGCAGACAAAACCCTCTCCAAGCAAGGATGGGACACTAAAAAGGTAGAAATTTCATGTGTGAAAGCATAGAGCTTTTATTTCTCTAAACACATTTGGGTAAACAAATGTTCTAAATATTGCGAACCAAAACAAACTACTTGCCAGGATTAGAGATTAAGTGCTATATTTAGCTGCAAATCACTTGCACACAAACTGCCTTTCTGATCTAATGTGTGGCGTGCCTCAAGCAGCAGTGATGATGCATCTCTTCTGAAGAGCTCCGTAGAATACTTCTCTACAAATGTATTAAATTTACTGATTAAAATTTATCCTAAACATTAATTTCTGACAATATCCTTGCCTTTAAAGTGTATTTTCTCTATTTTAGACAGGATCTTCAAGACCTAAATCATGTGAAGTTCCAGGAATCAAGTAAGCTTTCAGCTTTTTCCCCCTTTTCTGAGCATTGTGGTCTTTAAAAAGTGTATTGTAGCTTGGAAGTCCTCTTACTTTGGAGTTTTCTCCCCTGTTTAGCATCTTTCCATCAGCCGACCAAGAAAACACTACCACGCTGATTCCTGCTACGCATAACACGGGTGGCTCCCTGCCAGACCTGACCAACATCCATTTCCCTTCTCCTCTCCCAACACCATTGGATCCTGAGGAATCCACATTCCCAGCCCTGAGTAGCTCCAATAGTACTGGAAATCTTGCTGCCAACCTGACTCACTTGGGCATCAGCACTGCCAATCAGGGTAAGACTGTAAAAAAGAAATTTGTGCATAGTATGGCACTTGTCTGACATAACCCGAGTTGCGTTTTGTCTTGCTGTTTCACATCCCAGGTGACTGTAACTCACTGCTGATTGACCAGGGGGATCACCAATTTTTGTCTTTTGGGCAGTCAAAATGATATTAAAGCCTTTGCAAGGCACAGAAAGCATAAATGCCCTTGAGTGTTTTGCAGGAACTATGTGCATTGTACAGACATGCCCTCAGCAGCCCCAAGAAAAGGTGGGGGAAAACACCTGTTAGGTTTTAAAGAAGAGCCAAAAACGTAGAGTACGTTTGTGCATTTGAGTGTGTTGGTTCATGACACGTTCCATGAGACAGTGTTGATTTTGAAAACATGCTACGGGAAAGCAGGCAGCCTTCATAATCTGCTCAATTTTAGCCAGTTTGCCTGCTGGCTCCTTGGCAGCCTGGACTTCCTGGCTCCCTGGCAGCCTGCCTGGAAGCCTTGAGCAGTTGCCAAGTGCCTAGGAGCTCCCAGGCTCTTGTGAATTCCTCCTTTCTGGCAGCTCTAGAACAGCTCACTAGCTGAATTGTCCTGAAACCACTTTCCAGGGTGTCTCAGTTTTCCAGGGTGAAGGAGAAAATAGGAAACATTTTATGGCAGATTTCAAAACCTCAATGCTTTTGAATTTAAACAAAATGACGATGCTCTAATTGTCAACCCCAAGAAATTTTGCTGGGAAGGGCTATCTTCTGCTGATGAACTCCTCTTGGATGCATCATCTCCATCCTATCAGAAACTTCCCTTGCTCTGCGTAGGGTCGCAGACTGTCCCTTTCTTTGGCATTTTTTGCGTATTTCCCGAGTGACGCTTATTTTGCTGTTTCACTTAAGAATCAAAGCTTTGCAGCTCCTAAAGGCATCACAACGCTTAACTGCCAGATAGCTTAAGGAGATGTTTTTTCAGGTGTTGTTGGCCTTGTGTCTGTAGTTTTATCTCTTCTGGGCCATATGATAGTGGAAACGAGTAGAGACATGTTTTAGAATGGCTCCAAGAATTGCTCTGTAGTTGAGCTGTTGTAAATGCAGATTTTAAGTTCTTATACGAGCTTTGCTGCCTCAATTCCCTTGCTAATCTTAAACATAGTTTGTGCAAGGTCACAGCTCTTTAGAGTGTGAAGAATATTTCCTGCCTTGCTGTGCATTAGTATGCTTTCAGAACTAGAGT
>JAVCKT010009394.1:10411-24255 GCA_032273925.1 Rhynchotus rufescens | reverse complement strand
AAGAAAGAAAGAAAGAAAGAAAGAAAGAAAGAAAGAAAGAAAGAAAGAAAGAAAGAAAGAAAGAAAGAAAGAAGAAAGGATAGATCTTGATATGAATCTAAAGAACCAAAGATATATTTGTGTCAGACAAACAGTTCACAGATGCTAAAGTCAGAATGGAGCATCATTAACATCCATTATAACTTGCAGCAGGATACAGGCCATAGCTCCCTGACTAAAGTGTATTAGGCTTGAAACGACTGTCCTGTGAAGAGCAGAACAAATTAAATTTCATTTCCTGCAGTCTCCCTCTTGCTTAGTCAACTCATCAGCTGATTTATCCCGAGCTGTTCTGTTAGCCTTGCTAACATCATCCCTCAGCCTACTTGGTAGTGGCATGTGAGACTCCTCCAGCAAACAGAATCAGAAGACTGCAGGATTTCAGTGACTTATTCAAAATCATATTGCAGGACAGCAGCAAGGCAAAACTGGGAGAATAATCTTAAAAAAAAAAAAAAAAAGGGAAAAGAAAGCTAGCATACGGCTTTTAGCCATTGCAAGAGCTACTCATGGTGATGAATCATCAAGATCAGCTCCATCTTGGTGTCATATTCAGATTCAATGCTGTAATAATTGCGGAAATCTGCGGAAACCACATAATGCTAAAATTGACTTTTTTACTTTAAATATGAAGAGAATATGAAGAGGAGATAATTGTTGAAATATATGTGTGACTGTTAAATATTACATCAAAATGATTTTTAAAAAATAATATATACTATTTATATACTATATATGAGTTTATACACACGTATTTGTATGTATATATCTATATATCTCTATCTAATTTTTGTGATAACTAATAGTGATGTATGGGAAAGAGATGTGGTTGGCATTTTGTAGGGAAACAGTTATAACTTAAAATAACACAGAAATTTCTCTCAGTTTGAGCAATATGCATAGCAGCAATATGGAGCATATGTTCAGAAATGAGATTTCTTATTGATGCCCGTAGGGATAATGAACAATATTAGTAAAAATACTGTTCCCTCACCAAGAGTGATGGTACTCTTTCTACACTAGATTCAGACTTGAATTTAGTTCTCCAGTTGAGGTGTTAAAACTGCAGTCTGAGGAGGACTGGCAGGGGCAGAGTGGGTGTTTTGTAACAGCTCTTGTTGGCTGTATAAGATGTAAACAGGTATCAGGGACTGTACAGGGCATTTAAACTAGCAATCTTTCACAGAAGCAAAAAAAAAAAAAACAAAAAAACAAAAAAAAAACAAAGCAAAGAGGCAAAGAGGAGTTCATGGATGCATTATTTCTAGGAACCCCATCTCTTCCCAGAAATTACTATATAGCTATGTGGTCAGCTTCTCTCCTTCAATTTTATTCAGAGTGACAGCATCTGTGTGCACTTGGCAGACATACAGCAATGACTACCTGCCACTGTTCATTATGGATCCCAGCAACATGTCCTGCAGCCTGCTTTGAAAGCACACATATATACAACAAGCAGAAAACGGCTGAGCAACTATAACAATTTATTCTCCTCCGAATTCTAAGCACTAAAAAGAACACTTGTTTATCAGTGCTCATTTAGTTGATGGAAAAGATCCATGTGTACAGGAAGAAGAGCTGATAATATTATGTAATCTAATCCTTTTGTCATGAGTAATTTTAATAAGCTTGTCACATGGAACCTACATTTGGAGAAATAGTAGGGTCAACTTAATGTAGCAGGAAAATTGCAATAATAAGTACGAAAGGAGGGTTAGAACTAATAATCTAATCAGTTTGATGACAGCATTCTCAAGTGTTATCTAGAAAATGCCTTAAAACAACAGTACTAGCAACAAACATGCAATAAGGCTCTCTCTGTAAAAGGGATAAGTTTTTTTTTCTTTTTGAAAAAAAAAAAAAGTATCTTAAATAGCTGTTGAAGGTAAAATGAAACAACAAATTTCAATTTAGAAACCAGATATGTGCACTTCAATTACAGGAGAGACAATGTTCTCTTATCCTATAATAGAAAAATGCCAGAATCTTTCCAAGACTTTCCATTTGCAGCAGGATCTTGGCTTTATAATGTAAGCCACAAAAAAATGGCTATGGCACCTAGACGGTTACTCCTTGACACTCTGAAGACATTCAAATCACATGTAGTCGGAAATACAGCAGAGAATACATTTCTTTATTATTATTTTAAATAGCTGTTTTCACAAGTTCATTTTTAATAACCAGTATATTTGACCTTGAGAGTCTGCTATACATAGTTATTCATATATTCTCTGACAGAGACTGAGGTGAGGAGACTTCTTGCCATTTTCAGAAGGGATGTGAAGTCTTTCAACAGCACTTTTAACAATTGCTTATGACCTTAATGTTAAATATGCACCCAAATGTCTGGAAGAGTAAGTTTCACTGCATTCTCCTTATTTGCTAACACACATGAATAATATATGCAAAATTCACTCCCTCCTTTTCAGAACTAACCTGACCTAGGAAGGATAAGGCTATGTGCATTTAATCATCAAAAATCAAAGTACTGTGATTATCTTACATGCACCCAGCGATGGACCCAAGGAGGACTCAGCTCATAGAACCCATTGGGTTTGGTCTGAGTCCTGGGGTCCAGAGCCTAGGTGAGGACACTTATTTGGCAAAGCTGCCTTGTTGAGCGTATGCGTCACACACACATGTACCCACCAACTCAAGGAGACTTGGTAGCAGAACTGAGCAATATGTTGGCCTCTAGTCCTGCAGCCGTGCTGACAAGATAATCAGTGATAATCAGCATGCTTAGAACAGCCATACTGTGCTACAACACACACACACACACAAACAAGACTATTCCTATAGCAAGAAATACCATAAAGAAAGTCATTCAGTTTTCTATTTCAGGGATTAATATGACCTTTATGGAACCCTTGCTTTGTTCTTATGAAAATGAGTTTAAGTTTTATCATTCATGTAAGGCCTTCAGAGGTGCCTCAAGACAAAATATATGACAATTATATATTTTGAAATGGTACACTTGTGGTTGGCAAGGGCAAGAGTCAAAAATTCCAAGTTTTCCTGCTTTCCTCTATTCTAGGCTAAATTAGAGTCCCCACAAACCATGATCAAAGACACAGTAGGGCTGTTCAAGATCAGAACAAAGCTGTCATGGGCAGGAACCCATGTGGGTCAAAGAGGGGTGAGACCAAGAGGCAACTATCCCAACTCAGCTTGGCTCCTTCAGTATGTCTATCACTTCCAGAAGCGAGACACACTTACGAGTGTGATTGCTCCACCAATAGTCTGTGCAAGAGATTAAGCAAAAAGATATTTCATATCCTCTTGTTGCTCTGGCAGTTCCGATAATTATACATGGACATACTCATACACATAAAGAAGGAACATGAACTTCAGTAGTGTGAGGCATGCAGTCAGAACACCCAAACATCCATGCACTAACACAAATGCAGCCTCCATTGCAGTTCACACTGAAATTCCAGGCAAATGCAAGACTCACAACACGCAGTGGCTTTAGACTGATGAAAAACAAAATACTGCCTGTGCATATCCTAAGAGATTAAAACTTTGTTTCCAGTGGGAGTTCATTTTGCTGTTAGAATGAGGATTTTATTAGCTTCAAACATATGGTGCCAGCCATAGATACGCAATTATGTGTGAACACAATAACACAGGCTTTCATTATTAAGTGGCTGCTGGGTCAGTTCAGCTGTATGACCTTACTGAGGAAACATGGTTGTTAACAGTGTGCCAAGCTGTTTACCTGTGCAACATCACTGAGCATATACAAGGGTCACATATTTGACTGAAAAAAAAAAACCCAAAACAAACCTGCAACACTAAGCAGGAGAAAAACTGGAAGGGATTATAAAACATGACTTTGTCACAATACTCAAAGCAACTGCACATACTTTTCCATGTAACACATGGAAAGCTATCAATCAGGAAGTGCATATTTGCTACTGTTAAGCAGTAAGACATTACAGTATTCCTTAGCATTTCAAATTCATGATAATTCATTTCAATTAAGAGCTGAAAAATGCTGATCTTCACTGTATCCATTAAAGTCAGATATCTTTAACAAAAAAAAGTACTGATTTGGAGAAAACAAGAAAACAAGTAGTCCCATCTTTTTCATTTATTGTCACCTTGTTATCGTATTTCTGGTCTGTTGGTGTTGGCAGCATCCTCAGATCAGCTCTTATTCTCAATTCTATATTTGTTATGCGATGCATAAGTCATATTGATTCTTTCAGGATATTAGAATATATACTTTCTCAACTCCCTCCACAGCTAAAATGCAGCCTAAGCTGCATCTCTGTCATAGCATGTGGCCTCAAGCACCATTCATACCAATTCAGAAACTTGCTGCAGAAATCATTTCAAAGACCTACGATTTGACCATATCATCCTTGTCTATAATTCATTTACTGATCCTCCCTCTCTGCTCTATTACATCAAATATGAGTTACTTATTCCAATTTCTAAAGCCCTGTATAGCTTATAATAGCTCTGTCATAACTTCTTATTACTATCAAAACATTTATTACCACAGTGGTCACTACTATGACCTACAATTTAGTATCTAAGAGTACTATGGATAGTTTACTAATGTTCAAAAAAGACACATTCGTTTCAACCCCAGAGGAACTCCTTGATACTTCCTTACATTGTCCTGCTTGTGATACTTATGAAAACTTTACAATTTTGACAAATATAGTCGGTCGCCCTATCCATTCCTTATTATGCTAAGTTGTTTTAGCCTGCCATTGCTTGTCTTGGACTCCAGCTTTTCTTTTCCATTTGCAACATCTCTAGAACTGCTTCTCTGGCCAGTTTAAGCAGCTACTCTTGGGTAATTCAACATACTTCTGTGGTGAGAGCTGATCTGATTTAAGAGAAAGAGATTAGCTTCCCATCTAGCCTGCCTGCAGAGCAGTCAATAAACTGTCCATTCTGGAATAAAGATGGTTTCTTGTACATGATTGTAAGTGAATGATTTGCATTAGGTTATATTACATTTTAGTCAGAAAGACAGAATAAACCATCTTGGGAATACTTTGGTCCTTCCTAGCTGTGGAGAGAAAAAGAGCAAAAGAGGATTCATAATTCTTCCTTTTCTTCTGGACAAGACCACATTTTTTCATTTTCTTCCCCCTAGGCTAACTCAAAATCAAAGGTGTAGATTTCGTGTTTCCAATAGACTTGACATCAGCTGTTGTAATGGTGCAACATTTGACAACCTTGATAACGCCACTAGATTTTGCAGTGTGAAAGGTTTGACTGCTTGTTCTAAGTCATTAGTATAAGCTTGGATTTTGAAAGTATTTCTTTCTTGTTTATAGGAAGGAAGGAAGGAAGGAAGGAAGGAAGGAAGGAAGGAAGGAAGGAAGGAAGGAAGGAAGGAAGGAAGGAAGGAAAACTTGCACAAGATAGAAAAGCTTAAGGGGTATTACAAGGTTAAAAGGAGTAAAAAGAAGTAAGACCTGAACACTATTTTTCCATGACACCATTTTCCATTTGCTGCTGCTGTGGAACCACAGCAAACCTTAGCTCTTTATCCCATTTTTAGTAAGGATAGGTGCAACTGGCCCACAGCATGTGATCAACCTTTATGTAAGAAAAAATGCCATTTACATATATTTCAATTTCATGAGACAAAGCGTCTATTTCAACTAAAATCTCTCTGGAGTCAAATATCGAAGCTACCTAGCTCTCAGACATCCAGTCACGTTCTGGGTCATGTAGGACATGTTGAGATGCATCTTAACAAGTGACTGCTACACTTGGATAAGTGCAACATACATCCCTTTCGAAGCAGGCACAGGTGGGAGGTCACTATGGGGTGTAAGGCAGGGGGAAGAACTGGCTCCTTCCTGCCAGCACCGGCACAACCTCAACTGCATCAGACACATGGATCGCAGCTCCATCCTTGGCTGATGCACAGAAGCATACAGAGATCACTACATATGCATGTGTCCCTACCTACACACTTGTCTTAGCCACACGAACATATGCACGCGCTCACCGTTATTGCCAGGAACAAGTTGTTAAGTGGAGAATATGGTCAGAATGGAGGAGCTAGCTGAGAGTCACTCCCAGTCCCTTTTGTGCCTGGATGTTATAATGCCATAATAAACTTTCTGACCACAAGCCGTATTTCAGCACGCACAATGGGCAGGCTTCGTGCGCTAAGCAGCTATTCAAACATGTTGTTCCTCCCCAGAGTTCTCTATGCAGCCACGTGCCTCCTTTGCCTCATGCTGCCCAAATCTGCTCTGAAAACAGAAACCTCTGTGCCTTTGGGGGCTCTTCAATCGTTCTTCCTGCTGCAGCGTCCGAAGGGCCCACAGAGACTATGGGCAAACATACAAACATATCCTCTCATTCTGCATGACCTGTCCAACTCCTGTGACCTCATTTTTTCGGAGTCTCCACAGTATTCTCTATTCTCCAAGCACAACTAATGGCTGCAAAGGAAGGCAGTGGGACCACCAGGCTCTTCCACAGATCAGAACCAGTCTCAGACTGGGCACACACAAGAAGATGAACCTGCTGTTTGCACTGCTCGCTGTGTTTCGTGGAAGGAGTTTGATTTACAGGTTAAGTCTTCAATTTGGGTATTCTCAAGCCTAAAAATCAGATACCTGCCCCAAAATTATGATTTAGGAAGTCTCATGTCTTGAGACAGTCAGCAGAGGGAGTCAGGAGTCTCTGAGGGGTGAACCTGAGAGCCTAAACGCTGCTGTAACCAACCACGCAGGACACATACTGAAGCTCACATATTCAGAATCACAGACGGCTGAGGTTGGCACAGACCTCTAGAGATCATCTAGTCCAAGCCTCCTGCTCTGGCAGGAAGAAGCCCCCTCCAGCCTTTGCATCTGTCCAGACACCACACACCTGGAGCAATGTTGTGTGTGTCAATCACCCCTATTTTGAGATGGAGGATGCAGAGCACAAGGCTTTTAGTCGCTTACTCCAGACACCCACTGGTAGACATGGCACCTCCTCTTTGCAGCTCAGCAATCCGCTGACTCCATGCTGCTTGTGCAGAATACAAGAAAAAATGTATAAAATTTAATGAACAAAGGTACAAAATGCCCTATTTTTCATTGCTAGGTTTGGCCCATGGGAGCCCTGATGCAACTGCAGGTAAGACTTTTAGCATCGACTGGCAGATGCTCCTTGTGACTGGACTCATGGGAGCTCCAGGGAGAGAGTGGGACATAACTTTTAACTCAGATAAGTGGAGGAGAGGGGCATCAAGAAGTGCTTTCTTAACAGAAATTAAACCTCTTATGCCCATCACCAACTATCCTCTAAGAAATTTCAAGTCTTAATGAAAACACAGAGGTTAAAGTTATTCACATCTATTCATATTCTCATATTCACATTTATCATAAGCAAAAAAAAAAAAAAAAAAAAAAACCCCCTGAAAACAAAACAAAAAACTTTATTCCCTTGTTTTATTCCCAGAAATGCCTGAAATTTTCTGGTTACCATTCTCCCAAACAAAACAATTAAACTATGGCCTAAGGCAGATACTCATCTTGGAAAAACTCATCCCAAGCTGTCAGAGTGTAGCACAATCATAAATCTTAAAAAAAAAAAAAAAAAAAAAAAAAGAAGGTAAATGAACAAGCTCCTGTTACGAGATGCTGTTCAGGAGGGTGCTCAAAGGGAGCCGGAGTGGAGCTGAGCTGAGCCATTCTGTCCCCTGGGTCTGTCCCAGGTTAATCCTTGTGAGAGGATCCCGGGTGCTGCAGGCTGGTTCTGTGCACTGATCCCTGGGTGCACGGAGCAAATGAATGACAAATTAAAAGGATAAGTCCCAGGCCATGGTAATGCATGGAGCCTGGTTTTAAAGACAGATAGGATGAATAAACCTGAACAATCTTTAAACATCATAAACACCATAAAAGCCTCTGAAATAGTTTTCCACACCCTCCTCTACCACGTATCGTCTCTGCTGTCCTGTGTCACGCAAGTTATCAACATTCCTTAGGGAAAGTGCATAGCTGTGCCATAACTCACCTCCAGTAATATAACCAGATTCTGCAGGATTCAAAATAAAAGCCTATCTCATATTACATTGCTTTTTTTTTTTTTTTTTCACCAACCCTTCTTTGCTCCACCTTATATATTCTCTCTCTCCTAAACAGACAGACTTTATGATCATTTCCATGCATTCATAAATGCAATCTTGTGTAAAAAGTACATGCTGTACTCATTACTCCTAAAAATAATAATCTCACCAAATAGAATACCTGGCTTATGCTTGTAAAAAATAAGACCGGTATCAAATGCCTAGAACACAGTGTCATTCAGACTTCTCAACATGCCAAAAAATGTGCATTCATACACACCAAAAAGAGCTGATTACAGATAATTTCAAAGAGATATAATTAAAAATTGTCCATATTTTGCTTCTTGCATAATACAGTTCTAAATACAGTAAGCAGAAAAAAAAATCAGTATTACTAAATAGACTTCATAAATCTCTTTGCATTTGAAACTCTTTAGTCACTGATGCCTTCACCCTAAAAGGTCAATCATTTAAGAAGGCAACATTTTCCTTTTTTTAGAGCACTATATATCACTAGAAGTGTTGAAGAAAGAACTTCACTGAAAGCCCTTGATGAAACATTCCTCTGAAAAAGCAAAAATCAATAAAATCTTTGAAGTGTTGTTCTGAAGTACAACTGGTCTCATTTTCTGATGTGCCAGCAAAAAAAAATTACTTCTGAGCAATTTTTATAGAAAGAAGTAAGTAGGAATTGTCTTATTTGAAATGAAGGCCATGATAAAATCAACAGAAAACTTATACCTTCTTTTAGATTTGATAAGTGCTTTCAGAAGCTAACAGAAAAAAAATACAGACAAAAAAAACATTTTAAAAAACGAGAGAACCAAATCGTTTGAATAACAATCATCTAAAGCACAGTGAGCCTCTGTCAGATGACTAAAAGAAAGGATTTTTTTATACTTCACTTAAAAACAGTAATAATGCCTAATTGATCAACAAGGAATTAACCTATGCACAGATACATAGTGTATCCTTCAAAAACATGCTAAGCATCTACCTAGGATTTTGGATAAGGGAAACAGGGAAACAGGGATTTGAGCTGTCAGTCCCGATGATCTCGCCAATTTTCTTGGAGAGACGGGTAAGGAGGCTGCCTGGCGTCCCTGCAGCTTCCCGGAGTACCACTGACTCCTGCAATGTGACTCAGTCAAGTTACAGGAATCCCGAAGGAAAAGGCACACCCAAGGCCACAAGTCTGCCGCAGCAGATAGGAAAGGCCATCAGTGAGTTTAATTAATTTGAGTGTTTAATGGTATGCATCACTCCACTGTACTTGGCCCAAGCAGGGCCCGTGCCCACAGAGCGCTTATCACTCTGCAAATGCAAGTCACCCCTAGCTTGCAGTGCAGTGAACACAGGTCCTACCTGCCACAGACCCATCCTGCAGCAGTGGCATCTTTGTCTATTTATTTCAGCCTCCTCTTGATGCTGTGATAGCTACGGAATGCTGTAATCCTAATCAATCCTAATCAGTCATTAATACTCACCACGGAACACAATGCCCACACAGAGTGCGGGGGCAATTCCTGAACTACTCCATGGATAAAAAAACAAAGAGTGTTTGCTATCCCTTATTAAACATAAATTTTCTAAGACAAAAACTACAAGGAGAGGTAGCTTGCCATTGCTCTTCAGCATTTCTGAATTTGAAAATTTTGAGTGAAGTTTTTGAGTAAATACTCAAAACACTTTCAAAAGGAACATGGGAAATGATCATACCACTTCTGGAAAGTTTACAGCACTGCCCAGTCCTTGTTTTTCCGCCTGCACTTCTGAAGCTGACTTCTAAAGAGTTATTTCAACTCTCCCTTTTATGTTTAACATTTGGTTTCATTTTGAAACACATCTCAGCGTCACACCCACCTTGCGAAGCTTTATGTAATCTTAGAACTAAATTCTTAGAAGTACACGGATGTGTTAGCAGCAGCTTGCCTACACCACAATATACATTTGGCAAAACATAACATGCGTCTCCCACACAACCTTTTCAGCTTATGTCACTGCGACAGTCAGCCAAATACTGATAATGTCAGGAAGTGCCATCTTCAGTAGGTTCACTAGTATTGAGCATTTCTCTTAAAAATATTCTCAACTGTGACCTCATCTGGCATCATTTTATATTCAGTATTATGATTTTCATAATGCTCTGGAATCTGAATAATATTCCTACAAAAATGGAACAGGCTATATTTGTTTCCTTAATTTTGAGATAGATAATTGCATGTGATAAAAAAAGAAGCAGATGGGCAATCACAGTAAACAGAAGCAGATATAGACTCTGTTTAAACTATTGCTGACTCTGGTCAACAAATCACCATAGTATTCTGTGAGATCCAGAATTTTATGTAATCAGATGTAGTGATACAAAGTAACCAAATATTAAAAAAAAAAAAATGCCAGTGCATTAAATCAGTGACAGAATATTTTCATGAATACTGAATCAGTACTAATTTGTAAAACAGTCGGAGCGTCCACATACACAGCTATGAGTCTGCATTGATTTTCAGGCTCATGTTTTTCAGGTGCCTATCTGAATTTTTAAAGGCCTTCTAAAGTTATCTGCACTTCCGGAGGGTTCCCTCACTGACAATGTACAACTGTTATTTTGATTACTCTTCAGTTGTACACATGTGATATAAGGAATCTCAGGGGCTTTCATCCTTTTTCATATCCCTGCAAGGAAATGAAGAAAAGAATTCAAAATTCTGCAGGTCACTAATACACACTATGAAGTGGAGTCTCAAGTGTGAGGTGAATTAATGAACTTTCCAAGCTACTAGCAATTAGTTTTGAAAGGTCATGAGGATCTACTAGGCTTCCAGATAATGGAAGAAGAAAGATGTGGCCTCCATCTTTGACATGGTAAAATGGACAATTACCAGCAAGGCTCAGCAACACAGTAAGAGCCCTTTAACTGGACCCCCTAAGTGCACCAGTGGGTGGACAGATTGCTGCCCAGTTTGGACAGCCTGGCATCCTGGGTTTGGAGTTCCCTGTTAGCTTTTGAGGTCAGCAGAGCATTTAACAAAGAGGAAAATGTTAGACTTGGGAATTTACCAATAGGATTAGGTGGCCTAAATATGGACTGTTGGCAGAACACCGTAAGTCCACCATATTTCTAAATGCATTCCTAATCAACAAGCCTCCACATGAGCCCAGTGTCCTCAACAGCTCTGTTTTTGTCCAGCCAAACTGCTGCCTTGTGGCTGGCCCAAGGACTGTGCCAGTATGTGCAACATGCAGAGGGGCAGCAACGTGATGCATTTTCTCCAGAAACAGCACCCCATAGCCCTGTCCTTCATTGCTTGGTTACATGTACACTGCTCTGTGACTGTGTGCGTTCAAATCTCTTGCAGGATGATACGCTCTGTGGCATGAAAGAACAACAGCTTCTGTATCACAGATGCCTTCAGGAAAAACAGAAAAAGAACCCGAAATGTCATTTACTTCCTGGTCATGTCCAAGGAGTAAAGTCATGTCCAAAGGGGAAGCTTCTCTTCAAGCTAAAAGGGCTCCACTTGACATGCTTCCTTGTTTTTTATGTTTTATTTTTTTTAAATAGTCCTTTATAAAGAAAGGCTACTTAAAATATGCCTCCTCTGAAGAACATACATCCTAAATTCTAAAGAATTTTTCTTTAGCTGTCAATGGAATCGTGAAAGTCTATCACTGTGAACCACATGTTAGACATAACAGGCAATATTTCTGCTTATAAATCTGATTCTGCATTTTACAAGCACTTGCTGAAGTCATCGTGATGAGGTTGTTACTTCATAACTGAATAATGTGGTTTTATGGCTTGTAAATTCACTGCTGAATGGCTTGACGTAAACTCCCACAAAACTAAAGGAGACAGAACACTCGTTGAGGAAGACAGTTTCAGAAATCTGCAATGCTTACTGCCCAAAGGTGATTTGACTGTCTTATTAGAGGTTGAGTCTGTAGCTCCAGAAGACCCTGGAGACTTACAAAATACTTCACGATGCTTGACAAAAATGGTGAAATGTGTTTTGCTTCTGTTTTCTTCATTAGTTTCAGAGTAGGAAGAGAGCACACAGAGGTTGTGCTGACCATGTTTATATGCTATAGCTCTGCAAATGATGTTTTGCTTTCCAGAGGTACTTCAACAGACTCAAAGTAGTTGCAGGTCAGAAATGCATTTCTGGAATTTCTCAGGTGGCAAAGGGACTCTATTTCACATACTTTTTGTTCATAATAGGAGACAGGGGTCTGGGAAAAAATACTAGCAGAGAAACTGAAACAATTTCTAAATGTTCTCAGGACTTTATTGACAAAGAGGAAGAGAGAGAAAATTTGTGAAAATGAAAGAACAAAATAGGAGAAAAATGCATGAAAATGGAGGACAAAATACAGCAATACACTGCAAGGAAGACTATAAAATAACAATTTAGCTGTATTTCTATGTTCCATGCTAACCCCCAGGGTATTTCAGGGCATACACATTCTTATACACACTGTGCCTAGGCATGAATCTGGAGAAAGCTTTTTCTGTCAGTTAAAGGCAGATTGTTCTGTCACTAGTGCTGAAACGGCTATTTTATTCCCTGCCAAAATACATATCCCTTTGAAAAGGTTTTTTTTTTTTTTAATTATGGTGATTCTAAACTATTTACAGCTGTCTAGCGAAACAGATGTGGGACTGCAGATGTGGAGCAAAGTTCACTGGATCCGCTCTGACAGGCCCGCAAGGCAACGTGCTCTTCTGGGATCTGAGTCAGTGTGCAAGCAGCTTTCGGGCAGGCTTGACTTCACGAAGCAGCAATTGCTGCTAGAAAACGAGGTGCTGCTTGCATTACATCTGCTCGCTCCTAGAATGCATTGGCTCCACGCACGACACACTGCTGTGATGCTCAGAATCTTAATGCCAAGGTGTCTCAGGAAGAAGCAAACGCGGCGATTCCTACCGCGGTGATGCCCTGCCCCTCCTTCCCCTAAGTCTGCTCACCTTTTTCAATTCCAGCAGTCAAACAGAAACCTCCAAAATGAAGAAAAGCAGTCTTCCTTTTCCATTTTCCATTATCTTCTCGGGTATACTCCATATATTAGATGGAATACTTATTCACCATGTAATCAAAGTACTTATTCACAGTCAACACTAGTCTCCAGAGCTCAAGGGAGCATATTTGAGCTATCTTTAAATTAGCTATCTCAGTACTGATAGCAGCACAGCTATCACGACACAGAGCACAGCAGAGCACCAGCTGAGAGCTACTGCAAGGATTTCTCAGAGAGCTGCAGTCTCTGCAGTGACTGCAGCATAGAGGTTTTTGCATTTTTATTGCAAATGCCACTAGTTCAGAAATGAAGATAGGAGGATAATGAAACACTGAAAGGGGAAGGAAGGGAAAATCCCAATATGAATCAGTTGAAGGAAGAAAATAAGATTCAACACCTCCCTCTTGGTTGTTGGGGTTATTCAGGTTATTAAGTAGCAGTTTTTACCATGAGGCCACGTACAAAAATCTGTATGGATTGACTCAGATTGAAGTCAAGGATAAAAATATATGTATATATATCAAAATAAGTAGAATGAGGCTATCAGTTACAGAAAGTTCCCAAGGCTTAGAACTGCATATAATTGCTATGGTAGACACTAGAAATTTTGGAAAGCCACTACTTTAACCAAATCATAGGACTCCAAAAGAAGCTAAATTTGCAGCTGTGGATTATTGCACAATGTTAGGTAACATTTTCTCATGGGAAAAGGAGAGGAGAGGAGAGGAGAGGAGAGGAGAGG
>JAVCKT010009393.1:0-10221 GCA_032273925.1 Rhynchotus rufescens | reverse complement strand
TTTTTTTTTTTTTTTTTTTTTTTTTTTTTTTTTTTTTTTTTTTTTTTTAAATTTAACACAGAATGCATGGAATACAGACAAATATATTAAAATTAATAGTACAAGTCAATTTCTCCTCTCAGTTTAAGACTACAAACTACAGCATAAATGAGAGGAGATTATACAAGATTTATTCCAGAAGCAGATTCCTCTTTTGTTCTGGATAGGTTTGATTGATGATTTCAATAACCAAGGCTTATATCCCAATTAACTTGCAAGATCCATTAAATATTGGAATTTTCATTTGGGGCACTTAAATAAATGAAGCTTTAACTACATCTAAAATTTTTACCAACAAAACTCTCTTAATGGATTTTATACAGACAAGGACACTCTGGGACACTCCTAGTCCCCTTCCTGGCTCTAGGGTAGACTCCTCAAGGTCAATAGCCACAGCTCTCACAGGAAGCGGCAGGGAGGAGGCCACACTCACAGCTAGATGCTGCTCCAGGACGTTTCTGGCAAGCCTGTCAGGAGATGCTGTGAGTGACAGAGTCAGGCAGGTCGAGGGGCTGCCTAATTTACTCTGTTCTCCCTCAAATACTGGCTACATTTGGGTAGCTTGGAAAGACTGAGATCAAAGCGATCACATGATGGTTTTGAACCTGGAACCCATTAGTGTAATGTAACATGTAGCCCATGTTACTCCCCATTTGTTGCATGGGGAAAAACAGTGAAACTCATCCTTATTTGTCTTCTCCATACATCTCAGGAATTTGTAGACCTTTTTCCCACCTACCTTATATCAACTCTTTTCCAAGTTGATGAGTCCTAAACTATTGAACTTACAAACCTTCAGTTTCATACCTTAGGTCATCCCTGCTCCTTTGTCTGGACCTTTTCAAGTTCTTACAGATCCCCTATGAGAGGAAAGGACCAGAAGTATTCAAAATAAGGTGTGGGTGAACCATGGACTTCTACCATGACATTGTCAGGACCCTGAGCTACTCATAGACCTAAATAGACCTGACCAGTCTCACCTGGAATTCCCACCAACATCCTCTGACCAATGGGCAAGGGACTCCATTTAAGTGCAGACCTGAGCCCTTATTCCTTTTCTGATCTATCCGTAGACCTGTTTGCTGCTGTTTGCATTTGCTGGCTGGGCTTGCTGTGTTGACTTTAGAGCTATGTCATCAGCTTGGCTTATCCAATGGTCAACCGAGCCTGTACCTGACCCTCCCTGCTAGGGTGCTGAGAGTTTGCTCCCTAGGGATGAGAACACTGGGCTGGGGTCACCCTCAACCGCTGGCTTGTCTTTCCTATGGAACATCCCCACTCCTTCTGCTCCCTGACAGGAAGAGTAGTGTATGTGGTTTGTTTTTCTCCTGTTTTTCTCCTGTTTCTCTCATTCCTTTCTTCCTGCTGCTGTGCTAGTGCTTGAAACTACATATTATGAGGCCTAGAGATAGCTAGTGGTCATTGCAGAGTCTATCACATCATATGTGAAACTATGACTGGTTTTCTCCATGTGCGTTACACTTTCCCATATACATTTTTCCCTCAAATATTCATATTTTACACACCTTGTAGGTATGCAAGTTACTCCCTTCATTGCAACCACTCTGTGACTTGCTTGGCTATATGATGAACAGCTCCATCTCTCTAATCAGATCTTTTTTCCCCCTTGGAGAGGAAACTGTTGATTTTTTTGCTAGATTAGTAAAGTGATTCAGCTTGCTCAGCTGTTTGAAATTGTTTGGTTGATTTAAATCATTAATCCAGCACTAAATGAGCTTCCCCCTTCCTAGCCAGAAAAAAAAATATAGAGCCTGTAAGTTAGTTTAAAGGCAGAGAGGTCCTCCTCCTTATGTTTATTTGTTTATTTCTGGCTGTTCACTTTTTTTTTTTTTTTTTTTAAGTGTATTTTTCAGTGTAAGTAAGAGTACTGCTAGGTTCTCTGGACTATGCCATGTGAATACATGCTTCAGGGCACTGTTTTGTTCTTAAGCATTTTCTAGGATTTGAGACTGCATCTGTTTCTGACCGCTTGCTCTAAAGCTGTTTTGTATTATATGTAGTTAACAATATGCATTTAACATGTGTGGTCAAATGAGATTAAAAACCACCAAGATCCACAAGTATTAAGAACTTATATTTCACTGTAAAACAGAAAATTGAAATTAAGAGAAAACATCTTCAGTGCACCTATTGGGCAAAGAGCTGGCTGACATTTCATTCTTACATTACTGCATTTTAGCCTGCTTCTCAGATTTGACTGTGTAAAGTGGGGGTGCAAGTACTAATTTCTGCCATATAAAAAAAATTTAGGAAAAAAAAACCTGAATTATGTTAGTAATGCCAAGCAGATTTGTTTTATTCCATAACTTGTATTCCTAATGCAAGTCTAAGCTGGGAGGTAACTCATGTATGGCAGATAAAAACAAAGGAAGCAATCTTAAATCAGATCCTTTTTATTTTTGTATTATTATTATATGCAAAGACATATAAGCACATTCATAGAGATTAAATTGTTTAAAAAAAGAAAAAAAAAAAAGAAAAAACAGAAGCCCATACATTCATGTCTTCAGTACAGGCAAACAAGTAAAAGCATAACCATATTTCCCAAAGTGAAGGTGGTATAGGCACAGACTTCCTGGTAACTGCTCCAGTGGTATACACATATATCTGTATATGCCTATATAAACACACACCCACAATATAAGGAATGCAGAAGCCTGGTCAGCTTATGGTGTCCCACAAGGCCAGGTTTCCAGTGCCAAAGAACAGTACGGTGCGATATTTGTGAAACTAATTTCTTCTTATTTCTTCTTCTATTCTCTTAAGAAGAAGGAAAAAAAAGATTCACACTATATGCTGTTAACCTCAAAAGATTGATCTCACTGGGATCATTTCTATGTTCATCACTCTGGGAGCAGTTCCAGTGACTAGCCTGGGCTTTTTGCTTAATAAGAGCTAATTAGAGGCTGATTAGTGAGATGACATGAAGAAATACCTGAGAGAGGCATCCTTCCTAGGCCCTTTTAGGCAGCATCTGAAGAGGGGAGGAGTGCTATGAAGTGTTGTGTGGTTGGAGAGAAAAACATTTTTAGTCAGGTGTAACCGTCTTTTTTTTTTTTTTTTCCTGCAAAAGGAGCTATTCAGTATTTTCAAAATAGCAGATTTTCTGCTCTTGCAGCTTCGTTAGATGTTAGTTATAGTTGAGGCACGTTTCAGCACGTTTCAGGAGGCGCTAAAAGGTTCAGGAGTAGATTCAAAATATATCAGAGTGAAAATCATCATTAGATCAGGGCAAATGACTGTTTCATTATATAGGTGTTTGTACGTTTGTATAAATACATATATGTGTATTTCACTATATCCTCCAAAACAAAATTCTGCCACAGTAAAATACTGAAAACTATTTTGATAGTGAGAAATTTGGAATTCTGTGAAAGAGGAAGATTAAAGGGACTTGAACACTACTGAATTCATTAGAAGGTTTCCAAAACATGAGTTACCTGAGTTTCTGTCCTACAGATGTGTAACAGGTTAGAAGGAATCTAGTTTGTGAATATTTTCAGACAGTGCAGGTAAATGAAGGCTCATATTCAAACTCCTCAGATTTAGATAATGTTTTTGAGAGTACTGTGCTATAGCAGGTAACTATAAATGACATGTTCAAAGAGAATGAGATAAATGAGCTGGCCTTAGACAAGAGTCCTCAGAAAAAGCATCATTTCAAAAACATCATTTTAAAATTTTGCTTTAAAAAGGTGAAATTGTCCACTCTCTTTTTACCTCCTCCTCTGTCCTTGAGCTTAGCTGAGAAGTAAATATTACTTTTTATCTCACATCTTCACCTTCAAAGTTATGGTCTCTTCCTCCTCGAGCCCTCTGCTCATGTTTCCTGCCCAGAAGCACAGCTCACAGGCAGACCTTTTGGAGCATATGCTGGAGTTGACAGAGGAATTGGACCTGACCCCCAGCTCACACAGGGACAACTTCAGCAGACTCTTCTCTTTCAGAAAGCAGAAGGTGATTTAGAGTTGCAAACCCATGTCAAAACATGCACACAATTGGCACCCAGGCAGCTAATGAGGGCAGCTTCCGTATGGTAACTTGATGGGAAGGTTTGGATTGGCTGTTGTTGCTGAGGTTGGCCTTGCAGATGGAAAATACATGTAACACTGTGACTAACACAGTGAATAACACTGTGAAATGACACAAAACATTTCACATGACTTTTGAAAGGTATCACTAGGTTTACTGCTCTGAGAACTAGCGATACTTCCACAGAGGTAGAACACAAATATTTCACAGTCCATTTTGTAGTTATTTAACTATTATAGCAAAGGCAGTGGTTAAATTTGGGGTGGCAACAAAGTCAAAGTACAGAGCAAATCACACCTTGATTAGTGGTGGAAAATTGCATTTTAATCATATCATATAAAAATATAAAAGACATATAAATTCTAGCAGCCTTGGCCTGATGCCTTTTATTCAGACACAGAAACCACTATATTCAAAAATCACTGTAACTTGCAGCCACTGCTCTGTGCAGCGTGTGTGATGTTAAAGAGAGCTTCTATGTGGTATTAAAGAGGGCTTCCTACTCAGAGTTAAATGAAGTCACAACATAGCAAAGGGATATGGGATAGTTTTGTACTGCTTGTGAGGAAAAACTTATCTGGATCTCTCAGATGGTTTTGGCTCTTCACTCTCAAAGAACCAAAAGTAAAACTGTAAATACTGCAGGAAAAAATATTGTTCTCAGTCACTCTGCCTTCATATTTGTAGCTGATGTCTTTCAAAGTACACAGGCAGTTGCTGAGGTCATAAAAAAGAAGAGCATGACTCTATGGAGAACTGATGAAAATGATTTGTTGATGACAATCATAAACCAGCAGCAGCATTGTTACTGTAGTAGATCACTGTGAGAAAACTGTTTTCTTAAACCAACCACTCTCCACTTTCCTGAGAAATTAATAATTTCAAGAAATTATAATATGCTCAGCGGCTGAGATGATCTCAGACACTTTTAGTTTTAGCTTTTCTTTTGTTTATAAGATATTTTGCTATACAAAATTGAAATAAATATTGTAAGTCAACCTAACCTTTTCAAAGGTTAGTGTGGTCTTGTGCAGATACTGGGTGAGTGTTGTGGTGAATTCACAGTGGCTGTACATAATGCATAAACGGTAAAATGACAAATTATTTTTGTTCAATCTTTTATAAAAATAAAACACAGGAGAAAGCAATACATCAAAACAATACTACATTAATTAGCAAAATAACTCCCCTCTTCTAACCCCCCCTTCAGTTTATGCTTCAGTTCATATACAGTAATATTTCACATTCTGTGAGAATCCAAAACCAAAATCAGAGAACCTGAAAGTAATTTTTCTTCTACACTTATCCTTTGATTTCATGCAGTAGAACTCATTCCACGCTGACTAGTAAGGATCAATATTGGTTTGGCTTCATTGGCTCCTTGAATAGGCTTAATTCCTTTTATTCTTCCATTTCTTCCCAGAAAGCAGTAGCTTAATAGAGTAGCATGTGAGATACTCTCTTTTGAGTATAGTTAAACTTCTGTCAGTGGAGCAAGTTGCTTTGAAAGTAGCCATTCAGAAAGAAAAGTCTTGTTTCTCTTCTCAGGGAACTCACAGGTGCCTTTCTGTCAGTGAAGTCTAAGGCTAAAAAACACTTTCCTGCCTTTGCAAGTAGACTTTTACTCCCTCTAACCCATCCATAGGTCCACTTGACATAGACCTGGCTGACATGGTCCTGCCAGAGAATAAGCTTTCCCTTCTGTTTTCCAAGCTGTCACTGAGCAGGGTCTTGGAACGAAACACTTGCATGAACTTATGGTAAAATTCTTTGGATGCAAAGTAGTAAATGAAGGGATCGATACAATTGTTCAGGCAACTGAGGCACAACGTGAACTTGTAGGCGGGGTACAAACTCTTGCCATAAAACAGACGGCTGATCATATGCACAAGTAGGATAAAGTTGTTGGGGGCAAAGCAGGTGATGAATACTAAAAGGACTATCACTGCCAGGTATATGGATCTAGTCTTCTGCTTGTTACCATACCTGCTAGATGTCTGAATGAGCTTCCGAATGGTGGCAATATAACATACCACTGTTACGATGAAAGGGATCAGAAAGAGCATGACAAATAACGTAAGGAGAAAGGCTACCCAGGCTGCGAAGCTGGGCAGCATATCCCATTTAAGGACATCAAAACAGGTTACAATCCCCAGTTCTTTCACTTCATAGGTCAGATCTGTACTTTCTAATGGGTAGAGAGCTAAGAGCAAGAGAAGCCACATTCCCAGGCAGGCGGCCAAGGCATACCTTTTCCTTCTCCACTTTATTAACTTCATGGGATATACCACCCCCATGTACCGCTCGATGCTGATACAAGTCATGGTCAGTATTGAAGAATACATGTTGGAGTAGAACATCACAGTCACAAGGCTGCAGAGAGTCTTGCCAAAGGTCCAGTGATTGTTTTGGGTGTGATAGATAATCTGGAAGGGAAAGCAGCTGGCCAGCATGAGATCTGTGATGCTCAGGTTGATCATGAAGATAACAGAAGGTGTTTTGGGTTTGATATGCCAGAAGAGCACCCACAGGGAAAACAGGTTGCCAGGAATACTGATGATAGCCACGAATGTATACACCACTGGGAGGGTGATGGAGATAGCTTTATTCTGGAGCATTGCCAGTGTTTCATTGTCCAGCTGGGTCATGTTTTTAACCATATTCACAAGGCTGTTTATGCCCTGTAACCTAGCTGGGTCATATCATGAGCACTTGGCTTAGAAACCTAGAAGACAAAGGGCAAGAGAGAGAGAGAAGCAATATGTCAGAACAGAAAGTAAGATTACATTTCTTCTATTAATTAACTTTTTTAAAAGCCGTAAGTACATAAGAAGCCACATTTCATCTTTGAATAAAATGGGTTTATCAAAAGTATCTCCAGAAAACTGGCCTCTCCCTCTAAATGGTGTTAGTGTTTTGCCAGCATCACTTCTTCTTCCTAGATTTGAACAGCTAAATGCAAATGTAAAAAACCTTTTAGTTGTTGAATAGCTTTATGATTCTTTCTGCATAACATATATTGTCACACCTTTACTGTTATGTTATTGCAACAAAAAAAATCGCATAGCCTTCAACAGTCTGAAATTAATTCAATGCCTAACATGGGAACACTATGCTGGAAGATCCCCATGAGTTAAGTCCATCCTATATGCTCTCTGCTCTTGATATCATGAGACTTCTCTCTTCAGTTATTCACTTGTTTGATTTTTTTTTTTTAATCCAGCAAACAGTGATCTGTTTCAAATAACACCTGGAAAGCTTATATGGGAAAAGAGAACATGCAAGCAATTATTTTAAGTGTATTCATGTTACAAACAGAGTGTAAGAAAAAAAATAAGTATACATATTCAAGAATTAAGGGCAGATAGGAGTTGCTCAGACAAGTTTACAGAATGAAGGGGCCAGGATAAAGAAGTAACATGTCATTTTCTGACAATAAGAAAAGCTATAGGGTTTCCGTTCTCCAAGGTGTCAGTTCTTGGAAAATTCTCTGTTTGCCTCTAATTCTGAAAAAAGGAGTTTCAGTTTTGCAGTTTGCAAAGCAAAACCATGTCCTCATTCTTTCTATACAGAAAATCTTCCTTGGCAGACAAAATAGCTTCCAGTTTTAGCTTATTTTTTTTTCATACTAATATATCTAAGAGCTGCAAATAGGAACCCATACCTCATCATGCTACATGCAAGCATACATATTTTCATTAAATTGTAAGTACAGGAATGCAATTAAAAAAAAAAAAGTAGACAGTCATAAAAGTCAATCAATAATGAGAAAAGCAGATAGATCAATGATAAGTTCTATGACTACTAGGAATAAATGCCTGAATAGGTGTCAAGGCCAAGGCCAAATCAGCTGATATCTCTGGGTATATCTATGCTATTAAATAGAAGAGGATCAGAAAGTCAGTACAAAACCTGATCATCTGCATAGTTTAATCTAAACTGTTATTTTCACAGAATTACCAAAAAAAATGACAGCCTTTTCACAAAAATAATAATAAAAAAATATTCCCAATGTGCGTTCCATCACAGACTATGCTGCAGTATAGATATTCAACTCTAAAGACAAACTGGCTGCATATGCAGAAAAAACACTGCTACAGCAGCAAGATGGTATTAACACTGGTGTTAACTAATGTTTCTGACCTTTCATGAGTTTTTAGCTGAGGTGTTGGAAGCCCAGAAAAAAAAAGAAAATAGCTCTTGAATTTTTGGAGGAACTACAAAAGGTACTACAGACACAAGACTCTTGAAAAATAATTAATATAATCTATTTCTTCTCTCCATAACTTACCATAGTAAACATCTATTTATGATCTCTTTACTGCCTCACATAGTCTTCTCAAATGATACTTCTTTGTGCCTGAAAACTCTGAACCCCTCAAAGGAAAAAAACAGGAAAGTTTTATTCATATCAAAGTGTTTACTGATCTCTGCCAAAAAGCCTTTTTAAGAGAAGAATCTTTACTCTCAGCAACTGAGATCTCTCACCCTTAGACGTCCTTTAAAAATTATGTATTTGTGAGGTGGGAAAATAGGTGAAAAATTCCCATTAAATCCATCACAGCCATCTTCCTATGATAAAGCTACTGAGTGCACAGGGTTTTGTTTTAGTGCCAGTCGTGAAGGTGTTTTCTGAGAGCAGCTTCTACTCTTAGGTTTTCTGAGGGCACGTGTTGCTGAGGAGATTTTAAAGAAACCACGTAAATACTGAAACTCATAGATGATGAAATATGGTGAAGTAGCACCAGGAATAGCAGCTTAACGAAAGGCAAATGTTGTGCACGTACGGAGCAGTGCTGCCAGTAAAACCCAAGTGCCTCTTGAAGGAGGGTCATAAGGCCCTGGACTTTGTGGTTAGGCAACTACAGGATCACGCCAGAGAGTGTAGGTGCCATAGGATGTGGTTTTCTGTAAGGGAAAATCTCCATCACAAAGAGGGAAAAAGAAATGGCATTTCACTAGTGTCTTTTGCAAGGGAAGTGTTTACTCTCCCATTACTGTGCCTGTTTCGGCCTACTTAATGCTGTATTTACATTTCCATCTTGTTCAGGGTAATTTTATGTCTTTCTACCCACAGCAACCACAGTCTCTTTCTGTCATTTGTGGTTTAACTTGAAAATGTCATAAATCAAGTGAGAAAGTAATGCTTATAAGGATTAGAATCAGATTCCTCATATATTTTACATGTCTCTTTCTTGCAAATGCAGCCTTCCGATACAGTACAAATCAGTAAAGTTTGCACGGATTCACTGCAGGAGGCAGTTTGACTTGGGAGAATTTAAAAGTATCAACACCGAGCTATGGCTTCATATATATAAACTGCAAAAACACAGGTTCCATTACATAAATATTCCTGTTAGAAAGGTACGGTTTTGATTTTATTCTGGAGAGAGCCAGACAAACACATAGAGAAATTGACTGTAATAACTCAACAATGATTTTTCAAATATAAAAAATATGATTAAGAAAGCGTCCTAATTCCAGCTACATCAGTCCTCAAACTGCTGACATAGAAAGAGGAATGTTAATCTTTTCTGCTTGCCTCAATTTGAAATATTGAGAACATGGGTGTAGATTCATATTAGACACCGAGAGCACCCGAATCCTCTGGAAAAACCTCATTAAACCTAAGGGGGATTTTCTTGTTCCTCTTCATACTTGCTCATAGCACTATATGCAGAAAGCTCACATGGAATATCAATAACCCTAAGTTTTCTTCTGAGCTGTGGTTGTAAGTGAAGGTGGCGGTTGTCTCTTGCCTCTGGGGACAGGAATAAAGGTTTCTCTTTCTTCATTTGACAAAAGATGGCAAATAACACAGTAAAAGGCTCACTCAAAATCAAATGGTTAAAAATCAGAAGAGGACTCTGTGATATTTCTCATGGCAGAGTAACAAGAGAGATATGTTTACTTAATTTTTATGAGAGCACTAAATAAACTGATGGGTTTTTTTTCTCTCCCATATGTATTGTATTCCTCTTATAAATGTTAAGTGCACCTGTGAAAATGACTGAAAAGCCTGTGAACTGGTGGAAAGTCAGAATTAGCCTTTTATTAAAAAAATTGCGATTTGTTTTGTGATTGGAAAACAAAAAATGAAACATACCATGCAGCAGAAATACTGTGAAA
>JAVCKT010009390.1:0-11708 GCA_032273925.1 Rhynchotus rufescens | reverse complement strand
TTTATAATATACGCGTGAGTTTTGAATAAATTCTGAATTTGAATTTTGAATACATTTATTCAAAACTCACATGTATATCATAAATTGAAATCAGCGTAATCTCTCTAAAGCAGATGAAACTCTGACAGATATTTTTTTAAAGAAAAACTTACTCAAAGTACCCAACATAAGAAAGTGCCTTCACTTTATATGAGCTGAGCCTTCAAATATCTTTGCCATATATACCAATGAAGTGTTACTTGTGTTAAAAGGGGCTAGAGAATAGCTAAAGCTAAAAAGGATGAAGGATATACCACATAACTGCAGTTTGTGGCATAGCCAGAATTAAAAGGTACTTTAAGATAAAATTAACAATTGAGTATCTCATGGCCTTTCAGAGTTTCAGAGATATCCAAAAAAAGAACATGAATAAATGTACGTCACTCTCCCATTCACCTATAGGACATAGGGATTATATTACTTTGACACTTTGACATGAATTTCATCAGTGCTATTTAAATGTCTTCTCCCATCTCAGGAGAACCCTCCTTTCCAGTGTCGAGTTCTTCATATTTGTTCTTGATCCACGGCACTGCTCACCATGCTGCTGGGGGGTTACCTTTTAGTACGGGTTGTCACAGAAAAGCCTATAGGTTTGTGGCATGTTGTCTTACACATGGTCCTTACACATGGGTCTCATTCTTTCAAATAAAAACTGCACCTGCAGCTACTTGTTCCACAGGGGAAAAACCTGGAACTGTTGACTAAGAGGTGTGTTGTACGAAACCATCCATTTCCAAAAATCAAACTACTTCAGCAACTTGCTGCTACCTTACAGCAGGGGCTCAAAAAGAGTTTTGAAAGAAACAGATTCCCATGAGAAAGGGCTACACAGTGAAGCACAGCTCCCTGTTAGAGGGCTTGGCCAACTTGCTGCAGAGGAATGCGTCACATGCCCTGGCCATGGCTTACCAAAAGACTTTTGATGACAAGAAAGTCTCAAAGTCTCTTAGCTAAATAAAACAACCACACAATCCTCTCACATCTGCCCCCAAACCTGGCTTACCTCAGCATCAGGATCATCTGAACTTCATTCTTTTAATTAAAGGATTATTTCCAGAACCGATGCTTCTTAAATGAACACATTATGTTCAATAATTGTTCCCCTCAATGTGATTCCTATTGACAGACCTCCTTGTCCAAAGAAAACTGAACAAAGAGAAATCTAGAATGGCTTCCTTATTAATCTGAAGAAATGGTACTTGAAGATATATCCTATGCATTAAAAGCATTGAGCTGGAGCTCCAAGAATTGAGCTCTCAGTTCTTCCAAAAATTTTAGATGAGCCTGGGAAATATTTTATTTATTTATTAACTGCAAAAGCATTCTGGTCTCCAGTGGGTAGGAAACCAATCGACAGCATTCTTAAAGAGTACTAAAGACAGGAAAATGTACATCTCCACAGCACCACCACAGGATCTCTGAACACGATCTCTTTGTGGAATGATTCTTAGATACCATAAACTGCAGAGTTAAAATGATAAGCTGAAACACTAAACCTTCCTAATAGCATAACCAAGCCTACAGAAATCTTCTTTTCCATGCAATAAAGACAGATAAAACTTCCTATCACTCACCTCAGAGAGGGATATTCAGAAGGGAAGTTAAAGCCAAATACTGCCTCTGCTTTCCAAACAACCAGATGTTATTTTCAGTGAGCTTATTTAACTCTTTTACCCATATCTCGGGTTGCACACGATGATGTGTAGTTGTAAAACAGGGTAAAATTGTTTTGTGGAATTGAATTTTTTTTTCAGAAATGCCATTTTTAAAATATTCTACCAAAGTTCATAAAATAAGTGCTAAGGAGATGTCATTTGGTGGCCTTGATAGCAGGTCTTTTCATAAATGTTCTTAAAACTTACACAGCACTTTGAAAACTTCAGGCTTACAGCAATTTATAGGTGTATAATTACCATGACAAAAATGCTAGGCTTTATTTTTATTTATTCACCAAACTACTTCCCAGGAATGCCCCAAAATGCTTCTCATCTGAGACCTGCAGGAGGACTAAGAGGAAGCTCATTGTAACCACGGGACCTTTTCTCTACATAGCCTTGGCCAGATAATACAGCTGCAAAAAAACACTATGCAAAGGACTATGTGATTAGTTACTCAAGTTTCTATATTTAATTCACAGGCTATTACAAAGCAAACACAGATTTTGAAAGACTTTTTTTTTAATAAGTTCTAAATCCGACCATTGTGTCATCTAAATTCTGACATTTTTAAACTACAGCCTACTCATTAAAGCAGGAACTCTCACACCAAAATGTTGTGTTATTCAAATTACAAAGCATCAATCCGACCATGTGCCACGATGATTCAGAGCAAAGTCAACCCATCTCAGAAAGTGCAGGCTCACACCCCAGCAGGGTTCTGAATCGAGCTTCCTGGAGTGTTTTGGGTCACTAATATCATTTCATGTCAGGACCATACTGCTTTAAAGAGGCTGTGTTGCATCTCTGCTGCCAGAAATTAGTTTCTTCAGACAGCAGCTGGAAATATAAATTGTGTATGCCATAAATAACAGGCAATGAGCAGTTATTGATCAGGAGTGACCTCCAAATGCCTCTATGTTGACTGGGAGAAGCTCCAGACGTTGCAAAACTGACATTGCAAAAATGATCACTGAAGTTCATCAAGCACACTGGCTCTCTGATACACATCCTAACAGCACCACATGATGCATGCCTAAAGCAGACAGCAAGCATGATAAAAAAGGAAGAAAAAGAGAAGACGTCACGAGCAATAGGAAAGCTAGTGAAAAGTTATGCCCGAGTCTCCCAAGCCGTTGCTGTACAACGACGGAAGCAGAATTGGCACCGAGAGGCAGGCTGCACTATGCAGTTCCAAAACTGCTTGTGTGTTTTGGAGTAACCAGAAGTTACTCTGTTCTGACAGCTACAGGGGATGATGGTGGGTGGAAAATAGCTGTATGAATCTCAAACCTGGAATGACATTTGTAATATATCGTTCCAGTTTTCTAGCTTCCAATCAACACACGTGGCCAACAAGTGCCTCACCGTTCCTACGTTAGCTGGGCACGCAGGTCTGCAGCAGAACAGCCATGCCAGCAATTTTCTTCTGTGCTATCAGAGATGAGGCTGTTTGACAGCAGTGAGTGCCACAGACCGTCAACTGCACATGCTTGCATATTATGTTTTAAAGTATCTCCTCATTTGTTAAGAAGAACCAACCCTGATGCAGATAGCTTGTAATATTACTTTCAAGCACTACAAAGAGCAACTCTGTTTTAGCAGGAAAGCCTGGTTGGAGAAAGGAAGCTGCAGCTGGAAACTTGGCTAAGGCACCTCCTACAGAGAAGATGATACTGAAGTTTTCCTGACTGCCTCCAGGTCTCTCGTTGTTGCCCCGACCATGACATGGAGAACGATGATCACAGGACTCTGTATTTGCATTTAATTACTCTGCTGATCTACTTCCAACATGAGAGTCACATATCCACCAGCAGCACCCTGGCATAAATTTGCATTTCATATCAGGAATACCACATCAACGCTGCTGTACTGAAAACCAGGTTGCAAAAGATCTTATTCATCTACAAAGTCATGACCTCTGATAAATGATAACCACTGAGATAAGCTAAAATTCCCCCGTTATTTACCAAACACAGGACAGTGGGAATTCAGTGTCTACAATCACGTGCTTAAGAGAAATGCCTTATCTGTTCATATACCCTATGACCGTAAAAACATGAAGCCAAAACACACTAAGCGTTATTTGCTTACGTGTATCAACTGTAAGAACCAACAGCTGAATCTGGTAAATAAAGCCTGGGCCAGAATTAAGGAAAGGACAGACAAGACTCCAATTATTCTGCAGCAAGTCAGGCTGCACTCTTATTTCCTTTGCTGAAAAGATTCAGGAAAGCATTCCTATAAAAGTACTTTAAAATGAGAGGCAAATGACATTTAAAACAACTTCATTTCCTACTTGGGGTGGACTTGAGAGCAAGGGGAGCAAGCGTGTAGAAAGGAGAGTGCTTGAAGAAGGAAATAAAAGCACAGTAACTGGCACTTCTCTGCAATAATATTATCAGCCTGCTGAGAGCAATTACAATAGCACAGACAGCAGTTGCTTTATTGTGACCTTATTGAATTAAATCTGAGGAAAAAAAAACCTCGGAGATTCAGCAGGGAATTTATTAGAAAATTTTAATGCCAACTTAAATTTGATCCAAAGGCCTCAATATTAAAGGTCATATCCATTACTATTTGGTGGGAAACCTCTGTTCCTATGTTCCATCCTTTCTTAGCTTTGTTTTCTTTTGTAAGAGTAGGTCACAATTCTCCTCCTCTCAGCTTCAGGGCGCTCTGTTAGAGGGAAGTGATTGCTATTTACATTTTAAAGAGATTAGCCAGCAAGTTAAGCAAAGAACAGCCATTTTACTTCAAACGAAAAGTTGAAACTAATGCCAAAATCAAGCAGCAATTAAGGAATTAATGTGCTCTTTAGCCTAATTTAACCACCTTCTGTGGATATATTAAACACTGTCAGTGAATCATCTGCTACAGCAGTCCGACATCAACCATCCTTACGATTTGTGAGCCAAGTTTAAATTGACTACTGACCTCCTCCGAAAGGTAAAAGTTGTCTAGTGATACCAAAAATCAGAACCGGGACTCTTGATCGTGATTAACTTCAGAAGTTGGGGGGATCTGCACTAAGGTCTGCCAAGCTGAGCCTTCCAAGGCTCCTTGTTCATACGTCAGCCAGCACAAGGGTGCCAGTGGTGCCAGGGACTTCCAGCCCCGTCTCTCTGCAGCCTTCAGCCCTATGACAGCCCCAGTGTCCATGCGAAGCACCCGTGAAAAGCAGGAAGCTCCCTGTACAGTCCATGAATTACCTTCTGGAGGGACTATTCCCCAGAGATGTCTAGGGTACCCACATGAAATTGGTGCTATTTAGCTGGAGATTGAGGGGAAAAAAATGGGAACAAAGATCTTCATCTTACCAAAAGATGAAAAAGATCATGTACGGTACTGATTTTGCTCCAAATATGAAAACCACGGCAGGACTTCAAAACACCACTTAATTCTACAGTATTTCAATAAAATTGAGAAATAACCATCAATTTAGTCAACAGTTCCTCTGCAAGTCGCACTGTGAAATTAGACCCTATCCAGTAGGCTATGAAAACCATTAATTTTATGTAATATTTAAATCTAACATTAATGACTTTTATTTCAATTTTTGTGTGTACATAAACATTTACTTGAGAAACTCTACATTTTAATTCTGAGAGCTAAATTAAGAAGAAAAAAGAAATGAAAATAAAAAAACCACAAAAGGCTACTTTCCCACTTTTTCCTTTCCTTTCCTGATGTTTAGTCATACCCAATAATGTCAGCAAGAAAACAACGATCTCAAATCTCAAGCACTGCTTTACTGCTCATTAGATAGGGTTTTAATTCTCAAATTGTCTTCAGAGCAGTTGCTGAAGTGTCATATGGCAGACACAAAGGGTGGGGTTACCTTTCTCTTTAAGCAGATTTTCTGCCACAACTTACTGCTATTCAGGTCTGGTGGGAACAGAGAGCAGAGCGAGCTACCTGGTAGAGGAAGGCTGGGATAGGCAGTGTTGGAAGACTTCAATTCTTGCAGCAATCGTACTTGAGGTCTCAGTGGATCTAAATTATTCAGGACCCAATGCAGCAATGTCCTTAAACACAGGCTTAACTTTATACACACGGAGTCTCTCTCATTTCTACATGTCTCTCTTAAGGACAGGCCTGTGCTGTCCTGAGGGGCTCCGGGAGAGCTCCGTCTTACTTCAGTAAGAGAGTGGTAGCAATTCTAGTTCTCTCTGCCCTTTGCCTTGCTTATACCACGTAGTGCAGGGAAACAACGCCAGCCCTGGCAAGTCTGACGGGATGGCCCTGCAAATGTACCACCACATCACAAAATTAGAAGCAATAATATCAGCAAAAACAGTACTTTGAAAAGATTTGCCTCCTTTTTTTTTTTTTTTTCTTGTAACACATGCCATCCATGTGACAAAGGGATTTCACTGTCATTTCAATCGATTAGCTCTTTAGTGAACTCTACAGTGCATGACTTTCCATGCCATTTTTTTTCTCCTCTCCCCCCACAAGCAGGCATGCACATCATTTACAAGCAATTTACAACATGTCAAATTGTTTAAGGAGACTCTTAAATTTCTAATATATAAAGTTAACCATTGGCATGATTTATTACTGAAGCTCCACTGTTATAACTTGACAATTAAGAAATATTGATAAATGTAAACACATTATTGAAGTCAATTAAAAAGCGCAAGATTGATTAACCTCCCAGAGGTATACTGGCACAAGCAGTTACAGAGTAATCACCCTCGGTAAGTGTTCACTACTGACAAATGAACACAGAAATTAGACTGCTGCAAGAAAAAAAAAGGGCGTTCAATTAAAATTAAGGTCATTTAAGCACATAACCAAAGCACTAGGTCAACAGAAACACAAACGAGATCTGTATTAACAGAAGAGGCTAGGTGATAAGGTCACGCAGTGCTCTCATTAACCATACAAACTGATGAAAAATGGTTACAATTTGCCAAAGCCACTGTCAGCATGTAAATTATATTCAAGAGAGCAAGCCCACGGACACATTTAGCCATGCTAAATTCATAAAAGCTCTGGTCAAGGAGAAGGTCTTGCTTAGGATAAACAGTAGGTCTTTGTTCCACAGTATATAATCACATATCCATAGGTGACTAAGTTGTAGCAGTAAACTTGAAAGCTAGACCTAACAGGTCACTTTCTGCAAAGTGAACAGTCTAGGGAGGATGTTCAGGCAGTCTGTACCTTGGAGAATAAAAAGGAAGAAATGCATGTATCTCACAGCCCGCAGACGATAATAACAGCAATCAGTTAATTTCTGATTTAAATATGACCAGATAAATCTGGACACTTTTATTCCTCTTGGTTCTACTTACTCTCAGAAGTAATGTCCTGGCAAAATGTTTGTCACCAAGATGAAGGGCACTGCAGCTATAGCTTTTAATGAAAAAAAAAAAAAGGAAAGACTCACCTCAGAAAGCAGAGAGCTACAGAGAGCTAAAGACAGCAGCAATGCAGCAGCTCCAAGGAGACTGCGTAAACACTAATTAAACTTTTCACTACGCTCTCATCTACAAAAAAAGTCTTTCTTGCTTAAACTTCAGCGGCCTAAATCAGTCACACCGATACTGGAGTCTAAATGACTGTTAATACTGGTGGGTTTTGTAAATGTAGCTAATTTTGATAGGCAATTTTAAATGAAGAAAATAATTTGCATCTTAGCTACTGAGACAAGGAAAGAGTCTCAGTGACTGAACCAACAGGCGAAGCATGAAGACAACAAGAGGGCTCTATAAAAAGGAGGGAAACGGGGGTGCTGGGGCAAAGAGGACGACGAGAGCTCTTTCCAGGCTGGCCCTCTGCAGAGAGCGAAGACCAGACCTGACAAACCAGCACGGGGAGAAGTGAATAAGGGCACTGGATTTAGAGACACAGAAGAAGCTTTTTCATGTTGTATACTCAATATGCTGAAGGTGGGGGAGCACATGGCCATGTGAAAGGCCAGGGAAGAGGGGAAATTGTTCACACAGGAGCTAAAATGTAGTCTCTTCTGTTGATTTACTATAAAGAGAAAAAAATACATTTCTAACTTGCTGGGAGATAAATGACTGAGCTTGAGGTAAAAAAAATGTCATTAAAAAGACAGTAGTGGACCAAGCCTACAAAACTAGAGGTGACTTGTAGGATGCAAGCGTGTCATCATCAACATCATTGACTTAAATTACAGAGTGAAATTGAAGTGCACCACAGAGCTTGCCACTGTAACAAGGGCACTGCTATCTCTCATTCCTTTCAGAAGTCCTCCAAACAGCATCAGTTTGTCAAGGCCTAGATAAACTTAAAACTAGCTCACTCCATGATACCACCACTAAAAGAATGCAAGTTAGGAGAGATTTATATTCTGATTGGGAGATGGGAGTTACAAAATACATGTAAGGTCTTCATGAGGTGCCATATTTCATAAATAATACACTTCTTTTCCCCTTCTGTTTGGTTAAAATAGATCCTCTACAACCCTTCAGCTCTACAGCAGACTGTCATCTCCAGGATACACACAGCAATAAATAAGAACATAAAAAAGCTGCTACATCCTGAGTAGACGAATATACTTCAATTTAGAAATTTTCATCCAAATCTTCCACAACTGGCAGCTCTACAAGTCAGAATGGCAGGCAGCAACTCAAGACCATGCAGCCAGATTATAAACATGGCAGAGGGCGTTAGAGCCTTGATCAAAAAGATTTGCACTTATTTCTACCTTTCCTCCCTTAGAAATGTTCTAGGTTTACTTTAAGACACACTCAGGCGCTTGCTACTCTTCACCTCTTTTGGAAGAGGTCTGCTCGAAATCCTGTTTGAAAGGCCATGCACATCCCCCTGCGATGAAACTTCTCCTTGTTTCTGGGCCTTTCTTCTGCAAAGCCCAGTTCAATCTCTGCTGCTGACTGTTTCAAGCAGCTACTGACCAGACAAGCTGGTGAAACTTACCTTTTCTCAGAGTGGAAGCTGACATCTAATATTGATTTGATGAGGTGTCACATGCTGCCAAGCTAAATTGCTCACTAGAAAACAAGTCCTTCTCCTGTCCTTCAGGTAGCCATCCCTCCTCTCTGCATTACGTCAGATGCTCACAGCTCTGCATGTGTTATATAACTACTGCTTATTTGTGGTGAAGTCTCACCCTCCCTGGATTAGCCACTGCATACATATAACAAAAATTATGAGATCTCATTATAGCAAACAATTTATAGCAAACAAATTATAGCAAACAAATTATAGCAAACAAAGTCTTTTAAAAGCAGCTGACAATACTCAACAGTCTTTATTACTGTTTTTTGTAAGGAAAGGTTACTCTGTATGTCCAACACCATTTCTAAGCATTTCCAATACGACTCTTTGGCCAGAAAGACAAAGTTTCATACTACTTCTGAATTGCCTTTGCTCATAGCCTAAAGGTTTCTTCCAAAGCAGGGTCAACTTCTGCATTTAATAATTTCTGCCTGTAAAGCAGAAACTGCCACTTGCAATTTAGTCAGCAGGGCAAACAACAGGAAATTATTTGTGAAAGTACAATCTTGTTCTGCATCAGGATGATGAAAGTCTGAAGAGCGGTAGCACCTCTGGAGGTGCAGACAGTGGAAAGGTGGAGAGCAAAAACCCTCAAAAAGGGGTAAAATGTCTGCTACACTTCCTGCAAATTCAGATGTTTGAGATTAAGCTGGTATGACAGCTCTGGGCTTTTGGCAGCTGTTACCATACTGCATACCTCCAAAACTATCCCATATGCCAAGCTGCAAAAGCTATTTTAAAAAGTTGGTAGGAAATCTTATCTTGCTAGCAAGATAAGTGAAGGGCCAAGCTTTGATTCACCTGGATTTGGGTTCAAATTTACCAAAGCTTTTCTAAAGTGACTTTAATTTTAATCCTACTTTAATTTTCTCCTTTTCTTCCTTTTTCTCACCACTACCCCCAAAACTTACGGTCTATCAGCAGGCATAAAATACATTTTTTTCATACTGTAATATAAATCAGTATAACTCTCAATTTGATGCCCTTAATTTTAGGCTTTCTTTCTTTTACCAAAACAAGCAAACAAAAACCAAAAGTGACATCTGCATCTCTTTAAAGAAATTAAAGAACACTGAAACTCAACATAGATGGAGGATTTCAGTTCTTTATTTCACTGTAATATTCCTTCTAGGTTACAGCTTGAAGAAACACAGAGACTGATATTTTTTGAGTTCTAGTTGCACATAGCTAGAAAGTAAATGCAACCTGAATGACATAAAGGACTTATACCACTTCAAGGAAAAAAAAAAAACTAAAATAAAAACTACCCAAAAGAACTTTGGGATGAAAACAGAACACTCAACTATCCCCAAGCCCCTCCTACTCCCACTATGCAATGATTCAGACTCGGTGCCTGGCTTTGCCACAGCTGCCAGCACACTTGTGGTAAATTGCCTTGGGGGACTGATGGGATGACAACTCTTGATCTACTAACACAGCTAAAAACTGCCTGCCAGTACTGCAACAGACTGCAAGGGAAAGAATCATGCTGATCACTACCAGTACAGCTGATTTTTACAGGGTATTGTCATTATTTAGAAATGTACAGATGCTCTAATGTTTTTAAAAAAAGAAAACCTGTGCAATGACTTGATTAAACTTTTCTAATGGGACCAGGAGAAATCATCCTGCTCAATTCCTGCTCTTCTGCTGTAAAACACAGCATTTGACTCTCTCCAACATTTAAAGCTATTATGATAAATAAAATGCTTGGAAGGTAGGGACAGTCTCCTCTCTGCATAATGCAGGGCCTGTCCTGGTTGGAAGGTGTAATTACAACAGCAAGAGACACAAATAAATGACACTAGCAAAAGAGCAGTAAAATTCCAAGGACATTCCTCTGAGATAAGAGCTGTTAAGTATTTTAATTTGCAGAGAAAATATATCTTTGCCATTGAGATATGAAGCTGCAGATTTTCCTAGCAGCCCCTGTGGTGCTAAGGGCACGCAGCCCACAGGGCTCTGCGGTGCCACACCACGTACCGCCCGGCACAGACCGGCTCTTGAGGGCTGAGAGGTTCTTCCCGACAGTCCTTCCTGATTTCACCCCCAACTGTGTAAACTGGGAGCACTCCTCTGATTTTCTAACCTGTATGCTTTCAATATAGAAATACAAACACTTTAATAATTCCTAATTTCCCCTTTACTGTTGTAAATCAAACACAGAATTACGAGAAATTAACTATGGAAAACAATGAGAGTACTTGCTGACACAAAACTGCAAAAGATAGGTAATAAAATCCAAAGCAGGCTCAGGGCACTAAGGTACTTTCACCTTTTGTTTCTTAGAGTAACTGTATTTGAAATCGTTGACCTTGCTAGTATGGTTTAAACATGCTTTAACATTCATACTATTTTTAATTACAGAAATGCTTCTTTATGATGTGGATACATTATTACCAATTCACAGTAATATGAGTGCGGTATTAGTACATTCATTCAACACCATCTCCACTCCCATTCAACTGGATCTATGACATTGCTAATGATACACAGCCACTGGATGCCTCAGGAAGACACAGACCCTTGGCTATGCACAGCTGCACTGGTGGTGAGGCTACAGAATAGTGTAAATCCAAAAGCTGTTCTTACCTCAGTGGATGGATAAATACAAGAATATGAGACTAAACTCTGATATTAGGTATGACACTATTTTTTTCTAATCGAGGCAGAATCCTGAGGCAAATTGTTTAAGAAAGAGAGCTAATGCATTAAATGTCCACTGCAGTGCTGTGGACATGAAATACTGCAAGTACTCAATATATATCATCAATATATGCCATCAATATATATCATCATATATCATCATCAGTGGACTCTTTCATAGAATCAGAGAATTACAGAATGCTTAGGGTTGGAAGGGACCTCTAGAGATCATCTAGTCCAACCCCTGCACACACTGGGACACCCAGAGCACGTGGCACAGGGCGGCATCCTGGAGGGTTTGGAAGATCTCCAGAGAAGGAGACTCCACAACCTCTCTGGGCAGCCTGTGCCAGGGCTCTGGCACCCTCACTG